>OX457045.1:23273643-23293643 GCA_949752735.1 Lumbricus terrestris | reverse complement strand
CTCTGGGTATCTGTCAGCTTCTGACTGATAAATGAAACGGGACGTTCTATCCCTTCCTCGTCCACCTGAGACAGAACAGCTCCCACAGCAAAATCACTGCTATCACAGTACAAATTAAATGGTTTCCCAACCTCAAACATATATAGAATCACATTTGACAAGACAATCTGTTTAAGGGAATCAAAGGCTTTCTGATGTGCATCAGTCCAAACAATGTTCTCAGGTACTTTCTTGCTGGTTAAGTCTGTCAATGGTTTAGCAATTTCAGCAAAATTACAAATAAACTGTCTGTAAAACCCAAAAAATCCTAAGACTTGCTTCACTTCCTTCCTGGTTTCAGGTTTCTTCAAATTAATTAAACTGTCAATCCTGTCTGGATTCATCATCTTCTTCCCTGATCCTATAAGGTGACCGATGAACTTCACCTCACTCTTACCAAACACACATTTCTTCAAGTTCAATGTTACATTATGCAGTCTTATTTGTTTCAAAAATAACTCCAAATGTCTCAAATGAATGTCCCAATCATTAGAATGCACTGCAATGTCATCAACATAAGGTTCAGTAAAATCATGAATCGGTTGCAAAATCATATTTATCGCTTTTACAAAAGTCCGTCCAGAGTTAATCATTCCAAAAGGAACACGCGTAAATTCATACAGTCCATTATGTGTAACAAACGCAGTCTTCCATTGGTCACTCTTTTTCACAGGACAAGTCCAATATGCGCTGCGACAGTCCATAACAGAAATGAACTTGGATTTTCCGACTTTGCTCAAGACATCGTTGACGATTGGCATAGGATATCTGCAGTTCTCAGTAAAAGAGTTAATGTATCTGTAGTCACAAGCCAATCTCAAGGATCCATCCTTCTTTTTGACAATGACAAGTGGACTTGCCATTCTGCTTGACGATGGTTGGATGATGTTTTCTTTCAGCATCTCTTGTATTTGTTTTTCCACTTCTGCTCGGTATATTAGTGGTATTCGATATGCCATGAATTCCTTTTCTCGAAAGTCTGGTCTCAGCACCACTTCGTGTTCTACTAATGTACATAGTCCAGGTTTATCTGAAAATCTGTCTGCATATCGATTCAGTACATCAAGTAATTGTTTCTGCTGTTCGCTCGTCAGATGTCCAATTTGTTCGTAATCCAATTGGAGTGACTTCTGTTTTGTCTCTGAATAGTCTTCCTTCATCGGTATTTCTACCACTGATCCAAATTCGTCATCCTCTTCCACGATCAGACCACAAGACAATGTTCTCGTAATGAACTTCCTCATCTTGTTAGCATGAATAATCCGTCGACCGTTTTCGTTCATGTCCACCAGATACGAATATTTGGATCTTCTTTGCAAGACCGTGCATGGACCATGCCATCGGAAGATCAATTTATTGGTTGACGTTGGATACAGCACGATGACGTTTTCTCCTGGTTCGAATTCTTTATCTTTTGCTCTTTTGTTATATTGACTGGCGTATTGTTTTTGCTTTTCTTCAGCACAGCTCTCAGCGAATGTCAAGGCCTTTTCCATGTCTGCTCTTAAATTCTTCAGGTACTTTGCCGGTTGCACTCCAATGTTCGGTGGTAAATTTATCTCTTTGGTCCAGCTTTCTTTAAGAATGGTTAGTGGCCCTCTCGGCAACTTTCCATAGACTAGTAGATACGGTGCCACTCCGGTAGTTGCATTAGGCACTTCTCTCAATGCCCAAACTGTAAATGGAATAATTTTATGCCACTGTCTCGGATTTTCCACAACGACATGATGAATCATCTTCTTGAACGTTTGATTCCATCTCTCCACCAATCCTGCCGCTTCTGGATGTCCTGGCGAATCGAATCGAGGACAACACCCCATCAGTTTCAGAAATTCTCTTGTTAGACTGGCTGTAAAATTCGTCCCTCTATCACTCGTTATCACTGACGGAACTCCCACATCCATGAACAGCTTCATCAAAGCTTCGCATACAGCCTTAGCAGTCAATGATTTCATCAAGAATATTGTCGGCCATCTTGTACATGAGTCCACGATGCATAGGCAATACTTATGCCCTGCTGCTGACGTCGGTTCGATTGGTCCTACGACGTCCATGGTCATTCTTCTGAACGGCACATCCTCCCTTGGTATTGGTGTAATCGGCACTCGATCCATCACCAAACTTCGTGCTTTCAACTGACACTTCTCACAGGACTTGCAGAATTTCACCACATCTCTACGCATTCTTGGCCACACAAAGGACAACTTGATACGTTCCCTTGTCTTCTCTTCTCCCAAGTGTCCGCCAAATACTGACTCGTGCGCCAATTCCATCACCTGAATTCTTCTTTCCTTCGGCAACACCAACTGATACACCAACTGATCCAACATTTGATGCTTCTTATACATCAACCCATTCACCACACTAAACTCTGATCCTTTGTCTTCAGCTATCCTCCACCACGACCTCAGTGACTCGTCATTTCTCTGTTGCTCTTCAAACTTCTTCGCGTCTGCCAATTGTCTTTCATCACTTGTGTTCTCGGCAAACAAATCTCTCATACTCGTGTCCATTTCACCATCACTCCCAAAATCATCATAATCATCACGTTCACATGCAACCATCTCTTCTTCAATTTCATTGTTCCCGGATGTTACTCCTTCTTCTTCTTCTTGAACGCTTTGTTCATCATCGCTTTCGGTGTCCTCATCTAGCAAACTTTCATTTGACTTTTCCTCTTCTCCTTCTTCCACTTCTCTTCTCCGACTCTGTGCTCTTGTAGTCACATTCGCTTGCAATTCTCCTTGCAATACACTCACTGGTGGAACCTCTTTCAGTTCTGCGATTATCTCTGGATGCAGCAAGAACTTTTCTTTGTTATCTTTGCACAAGACTGCCGGAATGCTGGCACACACCAAGGTTAAATATGGTGCGATATTTACTCCCTTGTCTTTCAGATCTCCTCCTTCGTTATGACAACTCATCCGCACTTCGATTTTCACCAACTTAGCTGGAATGGGTTCTCCAGCCACACATTGCAAATGTACTCTACCAATTTCTTCCACTGTCGCTCCTTTCAACAATTCCTCATTGATTACTGGAATCTCAGTACCAGAGTCAATCAGCGCTTTGACTTGCACAGGCTGACAACTGTCATCATTTCCACGTATCTCTACATTGACATGCTGTAGTAATGACTTCTTTGTACGTTGACACTCATCTTTGCTTTCAGTTTCTCGACCAGTATCTTTGATGGGAGCAGAATTTACTATTTCTCTCTGTATAGCAAATTGAGGCGTGCACTTCATTACTGACTTCACTTCCGTTTCGCGGTTGTCTTGTTCTTCCGGCTGATTCGGTGCATTCATTACTTGGATCTGATTTACTCTGAGATTTTCTGCACTTCGAGTAAATCTATTTCTCAGATTTGTCATTCTTGGTGGTACTCGACAATCCTTTATCAGATGTTTGTCTGACTGACAATTATGGCAACGTTTCTTACCAATCCCTCTCTGTTCAGTGCTCTCCCGCCTGTAATTGTACGCTGCATTGTTTTCTCTCTGGCGTCCCATGACTGGAATTCGACTGTATATTTGTCTGTCACCCGTTGCTTCTCTTCTATCTTGACTAAACTGTCTTCCAGGAGCACCATCATTCCTTGCTTCATTACTTCTGGCTTGGTTTCCTGTTTCTTTGTTATTACTATTCCACCTGGGTTGCTTCGAACTATTACCCCATGCTTCATATTTCGGTTTGTCTTGAAACATTAGACCAATTCGATTGTTCACGTGTATGTCTGCGAGTTCTGCAACATTACTAGCTTCGAAGCATTCAGTACCCTCTTTTGCTAGTACGAACTGTAGTGGACCCGGTGGTAGACATTCTTTCAACTTATCCGCCACCAACAGATCAAATAACTTCTCATAGTCTTTGCCCACTCGTCTACTTCTGACATAATAGTTCAACAGATTCTTCAATCTTGCTGTAAACATAGTGTATGTCTCTTCTGCCGTTTTCTTCGCTTCTCCAAATCGTGATCGATATTCTCTCGCTGTCAATTTGAATTCTTTCAGTAAATGTTCTTTCACTATGTCGTAATCGTCTAGATCATCAAAAGACAATCGGTTCAACACCGTTCTCGCTCTTGGCGTCATTAGTGGCAACAGCAATTTGACCCAAAACTGCTTTTCCACCGTAAAACTGTTGAATGCATTCTCAACTGTCTCAAAATATAATGGCACCTCCATCATATCATACGGCATCTTTGGTAACACGTGTTTCATTGCATCACCTATCTTTTTAATCTTGGACACCATTGTCTCACTTTCTCGAATCCTGTTTCGTTCTGACTCTTCACGGCTTCTTCTTTCGTCTTCATTTCGTTCTCTCAGTCTATTTTGATCTTCTACCCTACGCAGTTCTTCTTGTTCTATCTTTTGCTGCAACAATTCTAACTGCTTTCTGCGTTCCTCCTTTTCTATAGCCATTTCTCGGAGCTGAGCTTCCTTCAAAGCGAGTTTCTTTTGTTCCAATTGTACTTGTTCTTCCCTTTCTCTTTCCGCTTTTTCCAAACTTTCTTTCTCCATTTTCAATTCTTCCTGTCGAATCTCTTCGGCTCTTTCCAATTCTACCAAACGCATGGCTTCTTTGTCTTCCTCGCGAGCCTTTTGCTCTTCAATCTGCTGTTTTCGTATTTCTTCATCACTTTTCCTTGCTCTCTCGTATTCTATCATTAGTTCCATCCTTCTTTGTTCTGCTTCGTCACGATCTCTTTTCAGTTGTTCTAACTGAAGCTGGAACTGCTGCTTTTGTATCTCTATCTCTTCTTGCCTCAACCTTTCTGCTTTTTCCACTCTTTCTTTATCTTCTCGTCTCCGTTGCTCCTCTTTCTCTTTATCTTCTCGTCTCCGTTGCTCCTCTTTCTCTTCTCGTCTCCGTTGCTCCTCTTTCTCTTTATCTTCTCGTCTCCGTTGCTCCTCTTTCTCTTCTTGTTTCCGTTCTTTATCCTCTTGTCTCCGCTGCTCCTCTTTCTCTTTATCCTCTCGTCTCCGTTGCTCCTCTTTCTCTTTCTCTTCTTGTTTCCGTTGCTCCTCCTTCTCTTTCTCTTCCTGTTTCCGTTCTTTCTCCTCCTGTCTCCGCTGCTCTTCTTTCTCTTTCTCCTCTTGTCTACGTTTCTCCTCTTCTTGTCTCCGTTGCTCCTCTCTCATCATCATAAATTGCATCAACGCCTCCATAGACATAGCCTGTGGTTTCTCCTCAACACCACCTACAGCGCCTTTCTCTTCAGCTTCCTTTTTTAGCCACACCTCTGCTAGAGCTCTCATCAAATTTTCCCTTGACATCTCTTCGACTTCTTCCACGTCTAGACCGGCTTCGATTAATAATTTTATTATTCGATCAGAAGACATCTTCTTTATACTAGCTTGCTTTTGTTCCGTGAGTTTCTCCATCTTACTTTCTTACTTCAACTGATTTGCGTGAAGAAATCGAGGGAGTGGCTATGCTTTCTGTGATTGGTTGACTGTAATTTCAATTACTTGTTTATTCAAGGAGCGAGTTTTGTATACCTCTCTCTGGCGTTGTGTTGTCGTAGTGTCGTTCGTATGCCCGTTGTATCTTCTCACCAGTTGTTCGGATGCTCGGACTGCTTCTCCGGTTGTTCAGATGCTCACTCTCCTTCTCCCGTGTGGTCGGCGTCTCGTAAGGCTTCAAAATCCACTGTCCGTAGCTGGATACGACTATCCCAACGTTCGTTGCTTGACTTCGCAATTCACCGTTCGTAAACCTGGATACAATATCCCGACGTCCGTTGCTTGACTTCGTATTCCACCGTCCGTTGCCTGAACTCGATATCCCAACGTCCGTTGCTTGACTTCGCTATCCCAACGTTCGTTGCCTGAACTCGATATCCCAACGTTCGTAAACTTGGATTGACAATCCCACCGCTGCCACCAAATGTCAAGTTCCACAATCACTGACGATTTCTCCAGTCTCTTCTTACTGTTCTGTAGCGCAGCCTAGCCCTAACCTATTCCCTGTATGACGGTATCTAAGGCTAGTGTATAAGTTTCTAAAGTTCTTAACTTGTTCACTTACAACCAAGATCTGTTTCTTGTATTTTCTTCTCCGTTTTAATATTCGCAAATAACACAACAATGCATCAACGACGACAAGCGATTCAATTCTGTGACAGCAACGCAACCTTAATATCTTACTGCTCTCTAAAGTTTTCAACACACACTCCACTGTTCTCTAAAACGTCTTACCCTACTAGCACTCCTTCAACAACTTATCTCACTGTCTGGGCGTACACTCTTCCCCCTGCCGCTCTGTCCTTCTCTCTGCCTCTCTCCGTCTGTCTGTCTGTCTGTCTCTCTCTCTCGCGCTCTCCGGCGACGGTCGGCCGAGGCGCGCCAACTTTCCCGCCAGTCTGCCACCTGCAAGTCTGTCTGTCCGTACGCTTAACAATTAGCTGACCTTGAGCTGGTCTATTCGTACGCTCACCCCTTAGCTGACCACATACACTATACAAAATTAGCTCACATTTAGACTCTGCATAATATTATATGGCGAAGATTTGATTAAGAACTCGCCGACGTCTATAAGCTTACTGTCGTTCGCAGAGCGCTTTGAATCGCAGACTATAATAGGCCTACGGTCGGTCGCCTGACTATAGCATCTCATTGACATCTCTTCTCAACGCCCATTAAATGCAGCAACCGGTTTATAAGCAGAGGCCGAAGCCATCTATGTTCACCGGAGGATACAGCAAATTGGCCATCTTTGTGGACATTGAAGTTGAATTTTAGGTGTTTCTATCTAGGGTTCAAGCGCTTTGTCATGGCAGATGGACCCAAGCATCTTAAAGGGAGAATGGGCCCACGCACTTCAAGGGGCAGATGGGCCCAAGCACTTCAAAGGGCAGATGGACCTAGGTACTTCAAAAGGCAGGTGGTCTCGGTTACTATAAATTGTAGTCGTATACAGCGTTTGAGACGATAAATTATAAGAGTAACATTCGGAGACATTAGCCTACCGCAGCAATTCTCTATTATCTAACTATTCAATTATCTTAGCTTTTACCAGAAATTCATTCTTAACTCGGTTTTTTCGCTGAATATTGGTAGATTTTTGCAGGTTTTTCCGCGGGACAAAAAAAATTTATCGGTAATTTGTATTACCGATAATATTTCCTGTTAGATTTTGCAGTTTTATTGCTGCTAGTTCATGAAAACCGAAGCAAAAAATAGCACGAAACTCGCATTATCATGGTAATTATTGTCATTGTAGCCTTGTGGCAGGTGAATAATTTTATTGCATTGACAACACAACAAAGCAAACATAGCGGCGCACAACACGATTGGATATCACTGGGGTTTTTCTGGTCTATAACTAGGTATAGCAGGCAAAAAAAGGTTTCTTTGCTTGCTATCTGGTTAGCTCTAAATTCCCCGCCTTATGACTGTATGTCGGCCTATAATATGTATGCATTTACGTAATATAATTATACTTATTTATTTCAGAAATTTACATAGCGCCTCTTCAAGGTAGGCTACTCAGAAGCTCTCCCGGCCCAGCCACGGCTACATAAAACCGTTTTTAGGTTCTTAAGGAACAGAGTGGAGTGACCCCTGCATGGGAGTGTATATGTAGCCTACATATATCAATGCATGTTTGGGTGTCGGTTATATGTATATAACTGTATGTATACAATGCCTTTTTATAGCCAACGGCAAAATCTATATACATATGTTTTATATAGGCCTGCCATCCTGCATGCCTTGACCTCATAGACAGAGGGTCACCATAAGACAGCAGTGCTCATTGTACCCGCAGTAATAAACAATACATAACATTCCGGGAACAGATTGTCATTGCAACACAACGTTTATTGCCGGTACAATGATAAACACACGTAGGCCTACTCTAGATATAATATGGCACACAGTGAACTGGAAAATGATCGTTGAATTTAATGCAACACCCTATTTCTTGCAATGTTTTGATTTCCACCAAAGGATCTAAGTTCCTTCCCTGGAACGGTTGATCCAGAGATGAAAATCCTGAATATTATTATTATTATTATTATTATTATTATTATTATTATTATTATTATTATTATTATTATTATTATTATTATTATTATGATGATGATGATGATGATGATGATGATGATGATGATGGTGGTGGTGGTGGGATGATGATGATGATGATGATGGTGGTGGTGATGGTGGTGGTGGTGGTGGTGGTGGTGGTGGTGGAGTGGTGGGGTGGTGGCGGTGGTGACGACGACGACGACGTCGACGACAACGACGATGATGATGATGACGACGACGACGATGGTGACGACGACGACGATAATGGTGATAATGATGATGATGATGATGATGATGATGATAATGATGATGATGATGATGATAATGATGATGATGAATGTCGAGATGGCACATATCATTTATATACATATAGGCCTATACACAGATCATTTATATGTATATATCTGTGAGTCATCTTATATACTTTGGAGTGCACAATTGCTTCAGACAAGAAGCTAGTTATAAACTTTGTCTAACTTATGGACGAGAGTAGCATTAAAATCAAACGGGGAACCAGCGCAGCTCAACCGCACAAATTAAAATATTGGTCACGTTTTACACGGTTGAAAACTGATTGAAAAGGTTCTAAATTCTGTGTCATTATTAGCAGAGCAATGCTATTCAAATCAACGTTCTTTGAGAAATTGTGAAAACCGCGGAGCTTTCTGAGTGTCAGACAAATAGTTTGTCGCCAACTTTTCAATGAATAGTCGTCTATACTCGTCAGAAACTAAACGAGGCATTACAAATACAAAAGGTTTTGTAACAAAGGTTTCTGCCATTTCAATCAGACATCTTATTTAACCATCGACGCTTCGTTTTGTGAAGTTTTGTTCAGTTCTACTTTTCTATGACAATATCACCGAGCTGATGTTTTACACGTTACAATCTTCGCCTATAATTATAGCATTGAAGTTTGATAAACCACTCCGCGCAGGAAGCACTTAGCATTCCGTTGCTAGGCAACTCGGTCGACTCCGCCAAAGATCAAGTGCCGAAAGGAGTTTCAAGTAATCAGTTGGAGTATCTCATGCTGTAGAGCATTCACGTCTGAAAATAGAATTAAGACACCGAAGTAGAGTGTCCTGCATGCTTCAATTGCTTCATGTCTGTTCCACGCTAATCCTGCTGTATAATACGTTAGCTGGAAATCTACTAGGTGCGCACACATGAAGATTTACTATATGCATGAAGATCTACCTATGAGTGTACAGACCTTCACAGACGCCATGGATCAGCGTCTGTCTTCTTAGAGCTAAGCTGCTGAAGCATCTCCAAGAGCTATCTAAGTTGAAACTGAACACAGAGATCTTGATTCCTTTTTCGTATACGTCGAAATGTGGAATGATGGCGGTGAGCAGCTGGTCACACGCCTCAACCATCGACGATGTTGAGAGCCTCTGAAGTTCCGATGATGTTCAGCCGATGTTTATTCAATCTAATACTTATGCAGCGCCACAACATAATACACGCGCATCACGTGACGACATTAACTGCCTCTAAGGAAGAGACCTCCGACGAGGTTCTGAAGTCGACTGCTCGTCGTCGTCGTCGTCGTTGTCGTCGTTGTTGTTCTCCTCGCGTCTGCTGCCGTCTGCTCCGTCGTCGTCGTCATCATCATTCGGTGATTGCGCATGGTTCTGAGCGTAGGAGTGGCGCAGACGTCGACGATGTTGGTGGTGTTGACGTTGGTGGTCGTCGAGGGAGAGAAGAACGCCCTCTGTTGGACGGGGCTTGACCTCGACGGGTAGATCAGCAGCGGTTGCATCAGCTTCGTTGCCACGACCGTTGGCGACTGGTTACTATAGCAACCGGTCGCCTTGGTCGCTCGCAGTACGTCGCGAACGGGCGTCGATTTCGGCTGTGACGTCATCGTCGTGTCGATGCGACACCTTGCGGATGCCTTCGGGCGAGATTTGGACGACGAGGAGGAGGAAGAAGGGTGACCACTGCCTGCTCCTCCTCCTTCGAAGTCTGGGTTGTTTATTTTCAGGATTTTCGATCGACAGACGATGCACTTGAGCGGAAGTGATCGCTGTACGATCGCAGTTTGGATGGTCTTGATGAAACACTTGCGACAGACGACCTTGTGTCCGCACGGCAGAACTTCGATGGTGACACGAGCAGATAGACAGATGACGCACTGACACACACACAGACACACTTAATTATAGAGAGAGCAAAGAACAAATGCTTGTAACGACCATCAATGTGTTTCTGAAGTTTCTCATATCAATACATGCAAGCTTTCTTTGACGGACGAGTGGCTGAGTGTCGCCGAAAAATTTCCATCTTTTGTCAGCCAAAATTTCTGAGGACCCTTTTTTTAGTCATCCGGCGAAATCTGGACGAAATTTTCTATTTTTGCCGGCAAAAAAGTTGATGACCTTTTTTTAGTCGTGACGCTCAACGATTGGGGGAGGGACAAATGCATGGGCCGTCCCCCAACACCTCCATTGGGGGACCTTCCCCTCTGCCCCCCCCCCCTATGTCTCCGTCCATGCATACATATAATCTATAGTCTATTCATTAATCCAGCACCAAAACTGAGCCTACGAATAGAGATTGCAAATTCATCAAAGTAATTTAAAAATCTTCTTACTTATCCTACACGTTTGCACTACGTTGGAAAACCGACCATATCATTTTTTGCAGTCTGTGTTAAATGTAGATATGCAAACATTCCTATAATGCATGTCTTTTCCTGGGGTTCATACACATTTGCCGGTCCATCCATCTGGAACTCCATACCTCCTCCTCATCTTCGCATATTTCGATTCATATTGTTTTCGCTGTGAACTGAAAACTTACCTCGTTCGGTCTACGCTGGCTATATGGTTGGTTGTTGTCAATATTTCTCTGACTTCAATATACATTTCAAGACGTGGTAGGGAGGACATCATTAAACTGCAGTTGTATTGTATTGCATTGTATTGTATTGCATTGTATTGTATTGTATTGTGTTGTGTTGCATTGTATTGTATTGTATTGTAGTGTATTGTATTGTATTGTAGTGTATAAAGCAGGACAAGTGCAGCGTAAATCAGGGTGCATCAGCCTTGGCTGCCATTCAGTCGCATGTTCGTTCGCACAGCATGGTACATGTATGCATGCGATTGCGTAACAGCAACTGAAGAAATGGAAGAATCCATTATCTCCCAAATGTTGTGCCTAAGGCTATTATCACAACGCCACGATCTCTTCGTTCCGTGAGCTAGGACCACCATGGCTAAAACGAGAACCTTTGCTTTCATTGACACTGCACTGTGGAACCAGCTTTCTCCTTGCATCCTTGCACGCTATCCTCTTCATCAATTGATGATTGGCCAAATGCCTCTTTTCGTTGTCTTAAAACCACTTTTTAAAACTTGGTCTCACGCACTGGGAGCGCCTCTGATTGGTGTGCACTTCTTCGAGAGGTGCTATATAAATCCATAGATACAATACAATACGATACAATACGATACAATACGATACGATACAATACTGCATTTGATGTAGACGAGGCAACCCATTCGACAAAGCAGTTGCATGTCTGCAGTGTGTAATATTTTGAATGGCTGACAGTAGTCGATGATTTTTACATGATTAATCGCATCAATTTCTTTGTTTGAATAATTGCCAATTTGTGACGACGGTCCACAGGGTCGATCTAAGCTCCAACTCACATCTCGGACACCGACGATGGCCAGCCGCAGCTGACGATGCTCCTGTTTGACATTTGACCCGAGTGCTGGCCTTTGACTCCACCAGCATAAAGCAAATTTACCGACGGGATTTGTTCATTTCGGACCGTTTGTGTTCGTCCGAACTCGGATGACGACGGCAACGCACAATGTCCAACAAATTCCCCGGAATCCAATAAACCAAGTGTGCCGAAGAATCAGCCCCGTTCCCACAAACCCAATAAAGCACTGCTGCTTCAGACGGTGTGGTGAAATTCCGACCGCCGCAGTCATATAAACCTAGAGACGACATTTGTTCAACTGCTTACTACTACATCCGATTCGATCTTAAAAAAGCGTCGAATCTAAGAGTCTCGCTTCTTCCTCCTCTTCCTCCTCCTCTTCCTCTTCTTCTTTCTCCTCCTTCTCTTCTTTCTCTTCTTCCTCCTCTTCTTCTTTCTCCTGCTCCTCCTCTTCCTCTTCCTACTCCTCTTCTTCCTCCTCTTCGTCAGCTACTTCCTCCTCCGCTTCATCTTACTCCTCCTCTTCCTCCTCTTCTTCCTCTTCTTTCTCCTCCTCTACTTCCTTCTCCTCCTCCTCTTCCCCCTCTTCCTCCTCCTCTACTTCCTTCGCCTCCTCCTCCTCGTCTTCGTCCACCTCTTCTTCCCCTCCTCTTCTTTCTCCTCTTCTCTTCTTTCTCTTCTTCCTCCTCTTCTTCTTTTTCCTCCTCCTTCTCTTCCTCCTCCACTTCCTCTTCCTCTTCCTCCTCCTCTTCTTCTTTTCCCTCCTCCTCCTCCTTCTCGTCGTCCTCCTCTTCCTCCTGCTTCTCCTCCTCTCTGGAAGTTGTTGGGCTGTCATTTCGTCCGACAGTCTTTCTCCTCAGATCGGTACCGCCCTCGGCTGTCGTCGCACTCGTTCCATTGCTGGAATTACTATCTGCATAGTCTGCATCAATATCCTCATCCACTTCAACTGTCAACAGCCATCTCTTTAACACATGGCAGCCAGTAATATACTCAATTCACTATATACTCACTTCGGCCAAATTAGACGAACAGCGAAGTGATTTGATTAACTTATATGAACGTCAGCATCCATTTAGGCTGCAGGCGCAGACAGGCAGCGCTCTTGTGAGTCACTTCTGATTACATGGTAGACATAATTATTATTATTATGTGCCTAGATGCATAGTTGCATACGCGTCTATAATACTTAGGCCTAAAGCATACAATAAAACCAAGTTGCATGTACAATAAGTGTATGTTTATATAAGTTACTGCAGGAGAAGATGATAAATTATTTTGTGGTAAGGTTAATCAATATCGAATATGTAAGTAAAGTAAAAGTAAAGTCCACCATGGGCCGAAGGCCCGTAGGAGAAGGCTGTAGCGTATTAAATCGCTATTATCTATCAAACTAACTTGTCTGATATTATATGTTAATTCTAAGTAGGAGTTAAGCTAGATAATTTAGTTGGCGTGTCTAGATTAATAATTTGGCGTCTAGTGGATTAGTAACTAGGAGACCACGAATCTTGCGTACATGAGCGAGGCAGTCATGGTGACGTCAAGCGGTTACTACGGACGCTTACGTAAGCGAAAACATTTGCATTGACGCGTAACCAATTAAAAGCATCGAAATGAGCGTAACGGACAGAATTGAATGGAAACAGCCACGTCATTGAAATTCGACATAAACGGTTGATTCCTTACATGAACATTGAGAAAGATGGTTGTTCAGTTGTGGCTGGCAATTCATTTGAAGTTTATTCAATGGTGAGGATGATGATTATGCTCGTATCTGGTCGTAAAACAGTACGAGGCATTCGTGTGAGAGTAGAGGCGATTTAGAAATTCGAAGTTGCGAACTCTAACGTCCGTGAAGTCTACATTGTGATCGTGACGGTTGGTGAGACGATATTCGTGTGTTGAGAAACGATTTTGGGCTCGTTATCTCTGGTTGACATTTCAAGGTCATTTTCAATTGGGAAGGAAATTCTCATTGGTTGGAGTGTGATAATTTGATGCTACGGAAGTATTGAATATTGTCTTGTCTGGTATTCGATCTGGATTCCACAGCTTGACAGTATCTCATTATCCTTCTTCAAATATAGCACGAGGTTGCTTATCTTCATTCAGTGAATCTACGGAGAATCAGCAGAACTATTTCTTCAAATATAGCACGGGGTTGCTTATCTTCATTCAGTGAATCTACAGAGATCTACAGAACTATTTCAAGGCCGTTTTACACTGCAGAAACGACATGTCATATATCTCAACTGTGGAGCACAGATAAGCTAAAAGATAATTATAATTAGTGATACGCCAAATAAGTAAATAGGAATATTGCGTAATTGTATTGTGTATTTAATAGTTTTCAATTATATCATACATTTATAAAGAATTGGTGTCTCTTTGAACAGATCATTTAAATGCAGTACATTTTCAATTACCCGCTAAAATAAGCATAAAAACGGAGACGTTACAAAGGCGCTCATCTCCTTTTCTTAGCCCTGAGCCGGTGTCACGAAATAGAGCATCCCCCGTATTAATTGTATCCCCCCAAATTACAAAAAGTCGAAAAAACCGCTTCCGCGTGTATTTTTTTGGGCAAATTAATTTTCATCTGCTTTATGTTGAACAATGACACTAACAAGTATGTTTATTCTTACTATAGGCCTATAATTTCTTTTCCCCTGTTTTTAGAGCACTTAAAACTTTTAAAACACTTAAAAACACTCAGAGTCATTAAATAAATTCGAGTTGCCTTTATTTGAGCATTGCTTAGGACACTTAAAACAATTAGAGTCACTTTAAATTTTGATTACAGCATAAATTTTTTTATTATGCTCATTTTTCAAAAAAGGGGATAGAATGGTTTATCCCCCCGGATAGTATAGACCGGTTAATTCCATCCGGGGGGATAGATTAATTCATCCCACCGGATAGCTTTCAGGGGGGATACTCCGTTTCATGACACCGGCAATGGACGAATTCCAAGGTCCTGGACACGGGGCTAGTGTTTTCCAGGACTTGTCGTTTACTTCCCAGCTTACGCCGGTACCAAATTATACTGCTTGGTGACAGAGGCACGTGTGCGTAAACAACTTGCCCAAGGTCGTTACCCGGAGTCGAACCCGCAACCTCGGCTGTCAGTAAGCGGGCGCGTTACCGGTCTGCCACCAGGTCGCACATCGAATATGTAAGCTTATATAATTATATAGGCAAAGGTGTGGTTAATTAAAGTAAAGCTACGATTAAGGAGGCGCATAATTTGGGGTAGGTCTACTACATCGGTCATTGTCAACTTTTAATCTAACGACGATTCTGATGGGACCAATGGTCGTGTATAATAAATATACGATGCATGGTCTTCTGCGTCCTAATTGCTTGCTCCATACTATTATAATGTTCGGTTCATTGGTCTTTTAAAACTTAGGTTGAATAATCTTAGATTCAGTCGCCTACACGAGGTTACTGTAAGGCGCTATGTAAATTTCCATATTCATACATAGGGCCTATACGTACATAAAATTGTTTATCTGCAATCTAGAAGTCAGCCGAACGCTGCTGCGTTATTTACTACTCTTCTCTTGGTTGTTGCTCTGATGTGATGACTGCAAACAGCCACCTCATTCAAAAGATCTGACTGTCTGAGGCCTACATTGCTTTCCATTGTTACCACTGCTCGCCAATAACAACAGGACTTGCTGTTAACAGATTGCTTCTCTGCTCATGTTTATTCATGTTGATCATCATTCATCCATGACAACGGTTGCGCACTTTAACTTCTATACACGAGGGACGCATTTCGTATATGTATACCGTCAACTCCGTGTTCCTGTTCCATTTTGGTTCAATTGGAACGAAGCAACGGAGTAGGTCTTTTAAGCAGCGGACCGAACGCCGTCCTTAACTCCGCCACTGGTTGTTCTCTGCCAGTGCCAGTCCCAAGCCTGGATAAAGGAGGAGGGCGACACTAATAATCTTTGATATGACAGTGTCGTTAAACATGTAACAAGACCTATCCAAGACTTATCAAGACTTAGACCTTAATCGACTTGTGCAACAGATTCGATTTTAGATTACTATACGCAGTTCAATAGTCCGTTTCATCTATAGCCTATATTTCAAACTTTCTTGAAATAACATATTATAGAAAAAATACTTATTGCGGCTTACTATTTAAAATTTTAAATGTGATAATTTACATAGCACCATTCAAACAATTGTGAGTCGTTATCTGCGCTGCTCTCAATGACGTTAACCGAAAAACTAACTAAATCACCGCCGATCTGCCCCCGTCCCCTTCCCCCTTATATGTATGAGCAGAAAAACGATAAAGCTTCCCGGATATCCTCTGAGCGACCGACTATGCAGGGAACAGGCATTTACACCACCAGGATCTAAGTGCCAGTCTCAAGTTTGGAGAACGGAGGAGGGTGACACTAATCATCAGTGCTATGACACGGTGTCGTTATATAAACATGTAACAAGCAAGCCATGACCACTAACGGTCAGGGCTGTTTTAAAGGAATTTTTAGAACTGCACAACTCCATCTTTCCTTTCCCATCCTCCATGGTAAATTACTTCCAATTGGAGGACAATGACATTTTTTGATAGTTTTAACTGTACTTCTACAACTGCACAAATCCGTTTAGAACTGCACATTTTGTGTACAACTGCACGTTAAAAAATGCCCTGCTAACGGTCGAGCTGGCGCATAATTATGTTCGCGTCTGTCCACCCTGGCAGCCAAAACATGCGCCACGCTGCGGGGTCCATAGAGTCCCAGACGCCACCGTACGTCAAGAGGCATGGATCATTTGTCTTAGCTGTCAACTCTGGCGCAGCCGATATCGCGTGATGCCAGTCCCAAGGTTGATTAATGGAGGGTCATAACATCGCTAAGCAGAACTAATAAGCTTAGGTCTACTTCATGTAGTTATGCAGGTCAAGGTGTATATGCGCAGAAGAAAGACGGCGTTAAACCTTAAAGAATCCACAGCAGATAAAGACGAATAATTATGTCCGTTTCATAAATATAACGCCAGTAGAGCCAGGAAAGTTAGGTTATAAACTTCTGAGAAGGCAACAATTCTGTGTTTAGATTAAATAAAAGAAAAGGTGGAACAACAGATATCAACATGACCGGTGAACAAATGGCAGTAGTGGATAGACTGAGAGTAGTAGTATCAGTTGCATTCAATGTAATTAGGTCAGAGTAATTAGGTCAAGGTAATTAGGTCAAGGTAGTTGGGCATTCTATTTATAACAGTTGAATATTTCCAAGATTCGGAGGTTCGAAAACTAAACCTTTCTTGAATCTCCACCTTCTATTATACTTCAAGAGTTTGAGCAAGAGGATCTTTAAAAGCTACCTAAAATGTTTGATGAAAATTTATATCGGTGACTGACCTCATCATAATCTGATGACGTTTCTTCTGTTTCACCGAGTTCCAACTTCACTAAGAGTTTCTCCTGAAACACAATTGCAATAAAACCTTATTTATCTCATTTTCGATTCCAACTTGCACAAGTCGACTGCATCAATGTTTGTTTTCATTCGTTTAAACCCAACTACTCCGCCCAACAAATTTATCAGTTGGTATGTGAGGCGACTTAACAAACCCTTGGCCTCACTATACAGAAAAAATCAAAGATTTTTGATCTGGTCAGTATATAGTGTAGCGGTTAACGCGTTGGACTGCCAGTCGATGGGTTAGCGGTTCAAACCCACTTCTGGTTAGAAATTAAGCTCAATATTTCTGTCCTATCTCCGCCCCTCCCCTATAGTAAGTTCAACTAAAATGAGTAAATTGAGCGTTCACTATCAATGGGAAAATGAAATCGGTCACTAGGAGAGAACTTTGGCCACACGACTTCATATTATGTCGACACTAAAAGAATAAAGTTCTTAACGCATCACACCTATGGTTGCTAGGCGACTATAGCTTCAGCTTCAGGAACTTATCATCTTCCCCCTTTCTTATCTGCTATTAACGAACGCAATTAACCTCCTCACACTCGGTGCTATTTAACCGAGC
This sequence comes from Lumbricus terrestris, assembly GCA_949752735.1. NCBI lineage: Eukaryota > Metazoa > Annelida > Clitellata > Crassiclitellata > Lumbricidae > Lumbricus > Lumbricus terrestris. Next base: position 23,275,856 of record OX457045.1, on the reverse strand, counting down.
TCAATTCAACTCGCACCTGATGGTATTCCACTCTCGACCCTTCTGCATGCGATTAGCGCGCCAAAGTATCTCTCCGCAGCCGCGAGTGTATAATATCTTGCCGTCATCGTTCGCTTTATCGATTTACCTGGTCGCGCGAACATATTGAAGCAGGTGCGGAATTTATGGAGTGCTTTATATGACGACACTTTGGACGTTTTAAGGAATTAACGAGACGGCGTCCAAGCTCAACAACAAGAGACTACAGCAGCAGCAGCAGCCAAGACTTTCATCCGCTCAACACAATTCACAGGAAATGGACAGATGATGATAAAGCGCTTCGTTCCTGTCGATGCCATCGTTAATCCGGTCGAATGTAAGAAACCATTATTAGGCAATCCCTATAATCGGATTCTACTTCAAACGAGTGCAGCTGCTGTGCAGTGTGCAGAAAATTTAGGTAAGAAAAGGTCGACATCAGCAGATCTGGCAGCGACGATGCCGTTAAATACTGACTTCATGCATAGGCCTATTATTATTGTTATTGAGTTGAAATAACAGTTAGCAGCAGTGCGCAGAGAAGAGACACGGAGAGATACACAGAGATGCAGAGAGAGATATATAGAGAGATACAGAGAGAGATACAGAGAGATACAGAGAGATACGGAGAGATATAGAGAGATACAGAGAGATACAGAGAGATACAAAGAGAGAGATACGGAAGACGACAAAGTGATTCAATGAAAGAAAGGGAAAGAAACAAAGAAAAACTGAGGGAGTCGAGTTGAACTTGCTGAGAGTAGAAGTGAACATAGATTTATTTTATTTTGAGACCCACTCATTTAATTTAGTCAGCCAAAGTATGCAAGCAATATATCCTACATTCTGGTGTCATAATTCTAATTAGACTATGTCTGCATGCAACCTATGCATGCATGTATTTATAAATATGCTCACACACAAAATTATATCCTACATAATTATACATGAAAACGGAGATAATAAGTCGCACCTGAAGACGAAAGTTAAAAATATTTATATATTTAGGCTACATGCGATAAGTGTGCAAAACTGTCGCTGGGTTTCATGCGGAACTTGAGCCGTGCCTAAGTTCAAATATGAAGAACGAAAAAATGAATACAAACATTACATATAATTATGTTATAAGGTGTATTCCTTTTTCACGTATACCGGCCGTTTTCTAGTCAATAGGCCTACATCTCTTTGTCGGTGTCTGTCACGTCTTTGTCTCTGTCTGTCTGTCTCTTACTCTCTCCGTCCTTCTTCGTATATGCCTACATATAGCTGCATCATTCTGGTTGTACTTAATCATAGTCCTTGTCAGTCGCATGGAAGGCATACATATATAATACATATAATATATACAGATATACCAACTGAATATTCAATGACGTATAATATATTATCGGAAACATTTCGCTCAGCAGCCGTCGTCTTGCATTAAGCTACTTAACAACCGACAGACGAATGCATGAAGACACTTAGCCAGACACAGAGACACGCATACGATCAAAGAGACAGACACATAGATAGATATAGGACGGACTGTATAGAAGAAATGATAAATGGAAAAGCTTTTAGATCTCCGCTGCATTAGGTCGGCTAATGAAGTCGACGGATAATTCCGTCTGTAGAGGCGGAGAATGCCGATACTTCGTCTGATTGTGGCTCTGTATATCTGAAGAGTAAAAAGCGACTGCAGATAAAACACAGCTGCTGCTCAACTGCGTCACCCATTTATCTCTAATCCTCTTAATCTGGATTTTCATTTGACCATGAAACGCACGAACAAAAGTCATTCGATTAATGCAATTCTTGCGAAACAGATAATATTAAAAATAATAATTAAGCTTATTATTATAGGGCGGTAGGTCTATAGTGCTTCGCGCAATCTGAAGCACCGTCCGAATGCATTACATGGTGGCAAACTCTTGGCCCGAGCTCAATTCGTCTGACGAATACTGCTATATTGCTCTTACGTAACAGTTAAATTAAATATGATTTATATATATAGTAGGATATACGCACATACGTATATATATACATACATATGCGACTATAGTAAATAATAATATATTTAGGTCTTAGCACCGTGCATGCCATGTTCGAAGCAAATCCAAATCAACAATCTTGTGCCGTGTTAGCTCTATTATGTATTATGTATACACAGGGTATACCTTTTCCGGTATACTCTCCCAAAGGTCTATAAACTC
>OX457045.1:23248643-23268643 GCA_949752735.1 Lumbricus terrestris | reverse complement strand
AATAACTGTTGTGAAATGAACTTGTTGGTGCTTCACAACTTGTGTTCAATGGGCCCACGACCAGTGCCAAGTCTTCTTTTGAGTCTCTTGCAAAGTTCTTGACGGCCCTATGATGCGCTCCATAGGCAAATCCTCCCATGTTAACTCCAATGCACCCATCAATTCTCTTACCACTCTTGGTTTTGGTTGCAGATTGTGATATTTCTTCAGCAAGTCTTCAGCTCTCTCCTCAATTGATTATCAATCTATCGGGTTCAAATCCGGAGATTTGGGGCCATTGGCTTTCACAAAAAACAGTGGGTAGTCTGACTAAAAGTGGTATAACTGTTCCTTTGTTTGGAATATTTTGGCGAAATTGGGCATTTGTGTGTAGATTTGAATCTTCTTTAAGCCTGTAAAATTTGATTCGGAAGTTCTTACTTTTGGCCAAGATATTTGCAGAAAACCTTAGGGGATATTTCTAAGGCCCACCCTGTATGTGTGTGTGCACACAAACTCACATACATGCTTACATAACTGATTGTGATTGCACGTCAATGATTCTTTGTCCTAAATCCTGAGTTGCACCGACATGTCAGCGCGCGAGACTTAATACGCGGTCGGTCCGCCCCTTGCTGCGATGCAAAGGCAAGTCTGTCGACGTTTTTCGATTTTTTAAATTGACTTCTCATTGTTTTGAATTTCCAAGACATGACCGCCCATGGAAATCTAAATGTAACGTCGTCATTTACTAGACCTAACAACTGTCGAAAGGTTTAGAAAGCTGCGCAGCGTCGATATGTCTGCCACTCTCTTTCAGTCGACGACTTTTTATTCATCTATACACGAGTTACAAAAGATTTCTATCTTATTGAACATCCGCTTATAGCTCTTAATGCGTTGGACAAAGAAAGTCATTGGCGATAGACGCACCACACATAGGAAGACATTTAAGACATAATGCACGTTCGGCGATTTCATTCAAGACCTAAGGAATAATGCAAGTCCAAGGATAAAATGGCATACGTGATGGTATTGATGGGTCTTACGATATAACAGAAGACCGATGACGTGTGGTTCATAAAAAAGTTAGTTCATAGAAGAAAAGTATCACAATGTAACAGAAAGGTCTCTGGTCCGATAGAAACCCGAAGACATAATATTATTGTATAATGCATGATGTCATTAATATGGGATATCTTTGTGAATACAATTCAGCTTCCGACAAATCGTAACACGGGATATTTTCCATCAAACTATTTCTGAAAGGGACTAAAACTTCAAGGCCGCGTCAAAAGACTGAAAGAAAAACATAACCGTAAAGTTCTTCAAGCAACATGTACATGTCTAATCTAGAAACTCTTATCATATATATAGTCTATATATATACTATATAGGCCTTTATATTATATAGCTCACAAAAGCTTCTATTCATTTGCATGAAAGCTGGGTTTCTTTAGCGCCTGTTTCGTCCGTATACGACTTAATTCCACGCCTGCAATGGTCGATTTCAAGAAGGATATACATGTACAGACGCCTGCTGAAAAGTTTTCCCTTCCTTATGTGCCGTCAACTCCGTTATAGAAGAATCGATACACACAGATGTAGCAGCACACTGCCTCGATTGCTTTCAATAATTCAACGCTTATAATAACGAAGCCGGTCGACGACACTTTTCTTCAATAATGCACTATATAATATTAATCTTATAATGGGCTTCTATATATGCAGTTATAAGCATCTCCGCGACACTTGTATGGCTGTGTTTTGAAGGGGCGCTCTATAAATCCCCAGAATGAATGGATCATAATGATTTGAACTTGCAGTGAACCAGGTAAAGAACCATATTATTTTTTGCAGCAATATTTGTCCTCCAACATTTCAAAATGCAGTCCATATAAAGACAACAAATACACAGTAATAAAAAGATAGTAAGGCAAGGTTGTGGTATAGGGCAGCATCATGTGGGTCGCGGTGGTCTAGGGTCATGTGCGGGTTCGAATCCACATCAAGCCGCCGCATATGGACCCTGTCGTGGGGTGGGGTGGAGGGTGGAGAGGTGGGACGGTGGGATTGGGTGGGGTGGAGGGGTGGGGTGAGGGGGTGGAGGGGTGAAGGGAGGGGTGCAGGGTGAAGGGGGGTGGAGGGGTGGAGGGGTGGGGTGGGTGGAGGGAGGTGTGGGTTTGGTGGGTGTGGTGTGGTGGGTTTGTGACAGGAGCGGGTCGAGTCTTAAATTTTCCGTGCAACGCCGGGTACCCCAGCTAGTTGTAAATAAAATTGTTACTTAAATAAATTTATATTTTAAAAACTCTTACAAATTTCGTTTCTTGTAGTTACCTATTAAAATACTACATGTATTTCTCAAATGATGACGCTGAACAACAATTAATTATTAGACACCATGCAGTTGTACGTTTGGCTCACTGCATGAATACACGGTATACACATAGACACTCACATAGTGACTCAAAAAGCATTGCTATGGAACGTCGCGGTTATCGTTGTATAGACACACTGCGACTCAATCGATAAATCTAACTCATATATATATATATATATATATATATATATATATATATATGCATATACATATACATATACACAGTGTTGTGCATACATATACAATTTATACATATACATATACATGTACAATACATATACATAATTATATATGCATATAATATATGTGTGAAGCGTCGTCGTCGTGGATAGTTATGCACAATTGAATGAAGGAAGAGAAGTCAGCATCGATCCATCAACGATTCGTATTAATTCTTCTCCTCCTCTTCATCCTCCTCCTCCTACGCTCCTCCTCCTCCTCATCCTCCGCCTTCTCCTCCTCCTCCGCCTCTTCCTCCTCCTCCTCTCCTCCTTCTACTCCTTATCCTTCTCCTACTCTTCCTTCTTCTCCTCCTCTCCTCATTCTCCTCCTCCTCTTCCTCCTCCTCCTTCTCCTCCTTCTTCTCCTCCTCCTCCTCCTTCTCTCCTTCTCCTTCTTCTCCTCCTTCTCCTCCTTCTCCTCCTCCTTCTCCTCCTCCTCGTTTTCATCCTTCTTCATCCTTCTCCTCCTCCTCCTACGCTCCTCCTCCTCTTCCAGTGAAATTGGCGATGCAGAATATTCTGCATGAGGTCACGTCTTCCATTTCTTCCAATCACAATCCACAAAAACATCTCTTATAACAAACTGGTCTCAGTAGATTTCCTTTCAGACCAACGGCGCATGCATCTACGAAGTTATTTCTCTCTCTCTGCAGGCTGACCTCTACTATAATACAGATTTTGTCACGGATACTTTTATAGAATGCGGCGTGAGCGTTCTTTCTTACGAAACAGTTTCTTTCAATGGCATTTCAACGATGGATCCGATTCGACCACGGTTTATAACAACAGAGGCCGTTACCATGGACAGAAATTTGCTCGGCGTATTACAGTACTTAAGAGTTTTTTACGAGGATAATCTATATCCCCACGGATTTCTTCTTCCCTTTTCTAATTCATTATTCTAAGTATAGATTCTTGGAGTGTGTCTTTCTTTACATTCACAGAATTAATTCAATCATTCATTAAATGAATGTGTACGATTCACGCATCTTCGAAGAGACTACTCAGATGCGCTCCCAACACCAGCGCAGCACAATAAACCTGTTGTAAGATGAGAGAGAGAGAGAGAGGTATGATTGTCTGAGGATGAGTTCTAGAAAGGGAACGGAGCGTCATTGGGATTGCATATAATGTATACACGCTTCCTGGAATTATTTGTCCGAAATAGAGTCTCTCGGAAAAAACAAGTTCTTCGCGGAATATTATAGTCTCCGAGGATACATTCCTCAATACGGGTATTTCCTGCATGTATAGACTCTATATAATTATATATATATATATATAGGGTATCAGTCAGTCAATGGCTTATAAGGACGGATTGGAAGGGAGAATAGACGGCGTGCATGGTGAATCCACTCCTTATTGGCGACGTGTTAAACGCTGACCAGGGTAAAGTAACGGATTAGACCGCCCGGTCGTGTTAAGCAGTTGTTGTTGAAGATCTGAACAGAGACCATGCACGGACTTCGCGCAGGCAGGCATATGGTTGGCAGAGGATCACTTCCGACAACAACGGTCAGCAGCGGAGGCGGAGATAGGGCATAGGGATGCTACTGGACCACATGCTGCTATGAGAGATACGGAAGAGGAGAAGAGGAGGAGGAGGAGGAGGAGGAGGACGAGGACGAGGTAGATGGAAACATTCGACCGTGAATGGACGTTGAATCCAGAGCGATCCGGTGCTACATGGACTTTATGTTTAATACAGTGACTGACTGTTATTAGTTCGGGTGAAAGAAATATCTAGACGGGAAATTTTCTGGTATACGTTTGTTTTCAAGATACGGAGACACAGATATATAATTATATATATATAAAGTTTTATGCATAAATAGATAGATAGATAGATAGATAGATAGATAGATAGATAGATAGATAGATAGATAGACAGACAGACAGACGGACGGACGGACGGACGGACGGACGGACGGACAGACGGACAGACAGACAGACAGATAGATAGATAGATAGATAGATAGATAGATGGACGGACGGACGGACGAATTGACGGACATGCAGATAGGCAGATACACAGGGAGCATCCCAGAAGGAGCGTCTACAAAGAGCATATACGCCCACACACAAAGACACAAAGACAGAGAGACAGAGAGAGAAAGAGAGAGAGAGACAGAGACAGAGAGACAGAGAGACAGTGAGACAGAGAGACAGAGAGACAGAGAGACAGAGAGACAGAGAAAGGGAATGGATTAAATCTACATGTATATATGTATTGAGCGAACGACCATGGATCGGTAACGCATGACATGCCATTCCGATGCAAGTCAGGTCTCCTCCTCCTCCTCCTCCTCCTGCTCCTCCTCCTGCTCCTCCTCCTCCTCCTCTTCCTCCTCCTCTCCTGCCGCTTCTTCCTTTATCCCTTTTAATTTTCCAGTTGGTTCCGAGTCATCGGCTGCGTATATCTCCGTCCTTCCATCGTCGTCGTCCAAGCCTTCTCCCTTTCCATCGATGCCAGCAGAACGACTGCTGCCACTGCAGCTGCAGCAGCAACTGACATTCGCATCATGCACAGCTGCTTCTGCTGCTGCTGCTGATGCTGCTGCTCTTTGCATGTCATCGATCCATCTCCATTTTGCCGCCGGGCACCTGACACTGCTTCAGAGGACAGCCTTTGATTATTCGAAGGTTGGACGCTGATCTTCAAAGGAAACAAGAGACTCCCCTCAAGACCTGTAGTCCCACATCTCATCAGGACTTGCGCTCTACCATGTGACTGCATCTCTGGCTCAACGGAATTTCCTACGAACGCTATCCAGTAACCATACATGTACAATTGTACATGGTAGAATGATTTGGTTTCGTTTCAGCATTAAAGACCTTAATTGAGACGCATCACCTTCGTCAGTGGATGTTCCATCAGTGGAAACAACAGTCACCGTTAACCTTTGCTGTCCAGGGTCCAAGGAACAAAGGGTCGCTAGATGGATGGTTGAATGAATGGATGGTGGGATGGATGGGTAAGTGGATGGATAAGTGAATGGGTGGATGGTGATAGAGTGGATATATGGATCATAGATGGATAGATCGATGGATGGATAGATGGATGGATGGATGGATAGATGGATGGATGGATGGATAGATGGATGGATGGATGGATGGATGAATGATTTCACTTAACGACCATCGACCGATGTTTTATGGAGAATGGCAATGGCGCCAAAGAAGTTATTGAATTTCAGTTTCTATGTTTCTTCAATTCTACAGAGTAGACCATACAAAGTATCCCCTAAGGTTTTTTGCCCGTATTTTTTGCCAAAAGTAAGAATTAAAAAAAATCAATTTTACAGACTTAAAGGCAATTCAAATTTACATATATTGGCCAAATTTCATCGAACTATTTAAAACGGAACAAAAGTTATATCACTTTAAGTGAGACCACCCACTTTTTTGACAATTCAAAAACATAACGCTTTGTAATAAAAAGTAAAAAAACGCGATTTTATTAAGTCACATCTCAAAGAATTGTTATTAAATGAACTTGACAGTGCTTCACAACTTGTACCCACACTTGCTCTGAGTTATCTTCGTACGGTTCTTGATGGCTTTGTTGATGTGTTACAGAGTTAAATCTTCCCATATCAGCTGGTCGCATCAATTCTCTTATCGCTCTCGACTTTGGCCGCAGATCGTATAACTTTTCCAGCATAACTCACCACACTTGATAATCCATTGGGTTCAAATCCGGAGACTCGGTGGGCCATTGCCTCTTCTCAATGAAACCGTAGCAATTGACATTGAGCCGATCTTCTTTCATCAAAGACTTATTTCAGAACTCTCAACTTGACTCTCAACTTCTGCGCTCTCACCGTTTCATCAGAGTAAGCGATGATTATAGCTTCAGCCTCATGATCTTGCTCTTAAAGTGTCTGAATGCACATTTTTATCTGCCAATAAGACCGTGGCCATTTTAATTTTATAGAAATTTGAAATTCATTGCTTTAATAAAAAAATATTAATCTGACACATTCCGGGGCCCGGTAGAGTAGTGGTTAACACGCTGGCCAAGAGTGCGAGAGGTAGTGAGTTCGAGCCCCCTTTGGGCGGATATGCTTTGTATAGGCTGCTGTTAGCGCCGTGTGATTACAAAGCTGTCTGTTCAGTTGGTAGTTAAGTTTAATTAAGATTACTGCATAACTTGTAAATGTAAAGCGCAGTGCGTCTTGCAGGCGCTCAATTAAAGAAAAGATATTATTTTTATTATTTTTATTATTTACCAACTTGACAGCCATCGTTCTAAGTGACTTCACAGTGATGTACAGCTACTCTGGTTCTCTGGTTCTTTTCTAAATAATAATTATAAGGATTATCTGGCAATATTAAGTAAATTTAATAACGATTATTTTAGATGGGACTTAATAAAATCGCTTTTTGCTACTTTTTGTTGCGTTATGATTTTGAATCGTCAAAAACAGTGGGTGGTCTCAATAATATTGAGATAACTTTTGTTCTGTTTGAAATATTTTATTGAAATTCGGACATTGTGTGTAAATATAAATTGCCTTTAAGAAATAAGCATGTAAGATTTGATTTAAAAATCCTACCTTTGACGAAGATATTCGCAAAAAACCTTAGGAGAATATTTTATGGCCCACCCTGTGCGTCTCTGGATCAACTCTAAAAGAGATTTCCGTTTGAGTCAAATTTTCTGCCACACTATTCGCCATGAAAACTAAACAGCAGCGTGAATCACAGGAAAGGTACACAACTACACATTGCTGAGCAGCCGAGAGCTTACAAATGTTTTTAATTTCATTATCCAATGCTTTTGTTACGTTAGAGCATCATTCATATTGCCTGAAAAGGCTGTAATCTGTTGTCTGGACTCATTTTTATTCAGTGAATCTTTTAAAAGAGCATTTTTTTTGAATTATCTGGAAACATGTCTTGCCTTAAACTTAAAAAATTGATCTTCAATTTGTCATTTAAGTCATTTGAAAGATAATACTTTGACAAACCGTTCACTTTCACAGCAGAACAGAAGAATAAAAAGAAATATGAATAGATAATTATAGTAGCCATGGTGTAAATGATTGAGAAGAGCTTCTATTAAAAGGAGACGGGGAAGGAAACTAAGCGTGGAAAGGAGAACGAAGAGAAGAAGGAATGGAACGAGGAGGTGGAGGTGGAGGTGGAGGTGGAGGTGGAGGAAGTAAATGAAGGTGAGAAGGAAGCATGAAGATGCGGAAGAGAATGAATGACAGCCCGAGGGATACTAAAGTAGGAAGAAGATTAGAGTGTGTGTCGTGAGATCTGCACTCGATTTGACCTCTAGACTTTGGCCATAAATACATCTCAAGCGACGTGTCGTAGATATCAGTGGCATTGCATCTATACGCAGTCGTCGATGGTATCAACGCCACGTCGCCGAACACGCATTCAAAGTGTCAGAAGGTCTCAATTCGTTACACGGTTCACAAGCCATCATTCTGCCTGCGAACACAGGCAGCATGAAATGATTACAGAGTTCCACCTAAGCGCATACTAAACGAGTGGGTCTTATTAGGTCCACATTTTGTTACTGTTGTTCATTTATCTTGTAATAATCTCTCCTTGTAGTTCACACTACTGGTACATCGTCTGATATTTATTCAATCCCTTGTCAACTCTGCGCTCCTGACGGTCTTACGATCGATATTCAAAACGTCGTTAACTGTAATTTTATGTAAAGCGAATTACCACGGTCATTGCTTTGGAGCTGCAGTAATGTTATCAGACAGTTATGCAACAACATTCAACAACACCATGCATGTAAATAATTCTAGAAGATGCTTCCAAACTGAGAATATCAACCCACACAAAACAAGGTGTTTTTCAATAATGATAATTCTGGAAAGAATAAAGAAAGAGAGAAGAATGTAAAGAGGAAGAAGAGGAAGATGAGAAGAAGAGGAAGAAGAGGAAGATGAGGAGGGAGTACGAAGAAGAATAGGTAGAGGAGGAAGAATGGGTAGATGAGGAAGAATAGGCGACAAGAGGTTGAGCTGTTTCTAGTTTAGATGGTTTGGTCCATCTATCCAATTGATGAAATACTTGTACATTGACACATAATCAATTTATAGCTAAGTCAATCACAGAATATATCGCAACGCAAACTATAAAAATATCTTAACCCATTAGTGCCTGACTTTTTGTTTTTTCATGAAAGTGTGAAAATAGTGTCACTTCGCCCTATTGAACATCAGTGCCAAATACCATTTTGCATTAAATTTGTTTTTTATATTTATTACCATTTTTTTCCTACCGTCCCCGTTTTGGGGACGCTAGGCACAAATGCCCCCGTCAACTTTTACATGGTTTCCAGGCTGGCATAAATCAACTGTGTAGGTTTCATATATGTTTCATATATTTAATCAGGAAAATAGGCATACCTGCAGCTAAAGAAATCAAATTGCAAAAGTAAAACTCATTGTTTGCTATAATTATTATGAAAATTTTTCAAAATAATGAAAGAAAACTGGCAAATTTGTGGTTTTCGAGCCTCGCTATAAGACATCAGCAACCCCAGCGATGTTGTATTCTATTAGACTGAAAGGTTTGATTTTCTTTTCATATGAAATCTGATGGAAATAGATCTCAAACAGTTTTTTTATTAACTAGGAGGGTGGAAAATAGCCGAACATTTACCATCTTACTACTAGTGGAACACATGGCAGTGCGTAATGTCAAGAAGTCCCGCGTAGCTGCTGAATACAGTAGCCTATTCCCAACACTTTCAGTTTCCACATCCAGTTTATAACAACACTAGGAGCCTAGTGTGACAGTAGTGTCACCATTTTCTGGATGTGACCGAGACGCTGTATGTATATGTGGTGATGTTTTGACCCATCTCATCAAGTCTCCACGTGTCTGTTGCTGTGGTCGATAGCCTATGGCTGAGTGTTCTCAAATATTCTTTTGAATAGTGATGAATTTCTTGCGGTGCCCAGTGTTTCGATGCCTTGGCAATTAGAAGTGTCACCAGCCTGTTGTCATTCCAACGATTCAACGTTATTCCTTGCAGTGAATCCAGTCTATAGTCAAATGCATCACGGTCTGTGTTCTTGACCTTGCCATATATATAGGCTAAACAGGACACTGCAGCAGCAGTCCTATGTCGATTGGTTATAGCTGTCCAGGTATCTGGATGTTCATGATGCTCAGAATTCAATCTTATTTAGCACGGTAAACTAGTTTGTCAAAATACAGTGTAGGCTATTTTGTCATCAGCTGGAGACAAGCAGTCTGAAAGCTTGACAACGACTGGTCAAACTTACCAAGTTGGTTGTCAGTAACTCCAACCCACTCCTTGACATGGATACATCTTAAATCTGAATTCCTCATAACTATCTGGATCATTTGGAGGACATTACATTGTGTAAATTTCTCCAAGAGTCCTTGTCACTCTTTATTGCATTGCGACAATGTCACTTAGCCTACAGTCAGTGGTCTTCCCTTCCAGCATTTGCATGGGTATTAGATGGACTCCATATGGGTTTCACACATGTTTCACATGGGAATATGGGTTCTACATGAGTTTCACGCTTGCTTGCACTCAGGATTGGGCTTGGCATGCTAAGAAAACTCCTATGCATATATCACTGTAGTTGCAAACACATTGAAAATCACCTATTGCTATGTAAAAGTTGACGGGGGCACTTGTGCCTAGCGTCCCCGAAATGGGGACGGTCTTGTCGGGCGTAATACAAATATTAACCAACAATGAATCAATGCTGTAAAATTTATTCAGGTAGCTAACAGCACAAATAACTTGGGTATGTACTCACATTTTCGATTGCAGCAGGTTTTTCCCCCGATAATATAAATTTAAATTGATAAATTAAAAAAATTATAAATTTCGGAAAATCGAAATAAAAATCTATCTGGCATAGACAAAAACAAACAAAAATCAGCCTTATTATACCTCATTTGAAAGATAATTTAGTAGACCGCCGGACACGATAACTAGAAATACGGAGTATTGCTTGATAATAAAAATAACTCTATCCAAAGAGGCGTCCCCGTTTTGGGGACGCTAGGCACTAATGGGTTAAGCTCTTTACTATGATTATAAAGACCATGCACCACTGCAGGATATAACCTTATTTAAAAATGAGCTGCGTGAAATCACAGAGGTTGTCAAGAGATACCGTACTGTAAGCAACTTTTGAAGAAAATCCGCATTCCTAATTTCCTATAGGAGCCGATGCAGAGAGAAAACACATGGTGAGACAGAAGCAGCGTATTTAACTGTTAGTAAAAGAGTCCATTATAATATTATACGTTTCATAAATTAGCGTTAATGGCCTATATAATTGCGCGTTTTATTTCCCAGTTGGTCGACGACGCCGGCGATTGCATAATAAGGGTGATAAGGTGTGTGACGACCTGATGACAAGTGTAAGACCTGATGGACTTCGAGCTCATTAATCAATGGAAGAGAGAGAGGCTGGTTCGTGTCAGGTTGACTAAACCTCGTCCGCGACTCTATTGATCTGAAGAAGAAGACGACGACGACGACGACGACGAGCAGGAGGAGAAAGAAGAATAGGAGGAGGGGGAGAAATGGAGAAGGAGGAGGAGGACGAGGAGAAGGAGGAGGAGAAGGAGGAGAGGAGGAGGAGAATGAGGAGTAGGACGAGGAGAAGGAAGAGCAGAAGGAGAGGAGATGGAGGAGGAGGAGGAGGAGGAGGAGAAGAAGGAGAAGGAGAAGGAGAACGAGCAAGGGAGAAGAAGGAGGAGGAGGACGAGGAGGAGGAAGAGGAGTAGGAGGAGGAGAAGAAGGAGAAGAAGGAGAAGGATAAGGAGAAAGGAAGAAGGAGGAGAAGGAGGAGGAGAAGGGTAGGAGAAGGAGGAGGAGGAAGAGGAGAAGGAGGAGGAGAAGGTGGAGGAGAAGGAGGAGGAGAAGAAGGGGAAGAAGGAGAAAGGGAGAAGGAGGAGGAGAAGGAGAAGGGTAGGAGAAGGAGAAGAAGGAGTAGGAGGAGAAGAAGGAGAAGGAGAAGGAGGAGGAGGAGGAGGGAGAGGAGGCGGTCGATGTAATTGAATGGATGGACGAGGAAAGCGTGGTCGACGCATCTGACACGTACACACGTTGGCTGAATGATAATGATCCTCATCAGGTACAAGACGTTTTCATAGTTCGTCGTCACTACACATGAATGCCTGTCAGCGTACGAGAATCATCATCGGCATCGCTGTCGTTGTAATCATCATCATCATCATCATCATCGGTCGATGCTGTCATCATTACTTTTGGCATCATAATCATCGTCATCGTCACCTTCTTCATCATCATCATCATCATCATCATCATCATCATCATCATCATCATCATCATCATCATCATCATCATCAACATCATCATCATCATCATCATCATCATCATCATCAACATCATCATCATCATCATCGTCGTCGTTGACATCATCATCATCATCATCATCATCATCATCATCATCATCATCATCATCATCATCATCATCATCATCATCATCATCATCATCATCATCATCATCATCATCATCATCACCATCATGATCATCATCATCGCCATCGCTATTGCCTGTAATGTACACACACAATGATGTGGGCACATATATGCTGGTCTATCGGTACTTGAATTATTGCAATATGATCTAGTCTTCCACATATTATGAATCCAGGCTCCGAAAACTGGTAGTGTTACAAAACGATCGGTTCGTATGATTACAGTCATTTGCAGGAGCGAGTACACAACCTTTTTAATGTGGATTACAAACTATCGAGAATTGATGAGACCATAGGTTTTCGAAGTTGGTGAATTCATCTATGGCTTCGAACATGATGCACATCAAGTGCGGTCTTTAAAGGCTGATTTTCGACTGCGTCCGATATACATTATTTTATACTAGGAACTCAACTGCATTCAGGCTCGTACTAACGCCCGCAGGTTTTGTATCAAATCCTCAGGTTCTTTAATATGTAACACAATCCCTCTAGACATCCGCCTACCTAGTATTACTAGTAACCTACACTCGTGTAACAGGAATTTAAAAACAGATGGCGCACCTATCATCAACATTATTGTTGATTCTATGCTAATTAAATTGTGCGTAGGCCTATAGTAAAGTTCTTATATAGATCTATTTAGGCCTAAGTCTCCAATCGAAGTGATGTACATGAAGTTAAATCACAATATAGCCATGCTATAAACAGGGATTATAATCAATACTCACTGTGTCACAAAACTCACAGAGGATTAATTTACTGTCACATTCGACTGGCTTTGTTATAGTAACCTAAGTGATGACCGCTACTTGGGTGACCCTATACTCAGTGGGATCCTGATCCATTTTGGGCCTACCATTGTGTCCGATATTGAAATATTGTCAACTGTCTTATTTGTGCTTTGTTAATTGTTACAATTGGCTGCAATAAAAGAAAGCTTGATAGATTAATTGATTGATGTATAATAATAACAAAATTGCATTGAATGACACAACTTGTAATGGAAAGTATTATAAACCTAATCGTTTTATGCAGCGGTCTCCATGATAACCGACGGTTAATAGCATTAATCATTAAAATAAATATACTGTGAAAACTTGATCAGATTTTGACAGAATTTGTTATGACTCCTTATAGTGTACACAGTGGCGGCGCCAGGATTTCAGTTTTTTAGGGGACTTAGCCTTTTATAGGGGCCCTAGCGCTCCCACTAAGTGTACATACATTGCCACATAACTATTCTTGTTATTATGATGTTACACTGTTATTTGGTTGAGAAGATGCTCTTTAAATCTGCCTCATAACGATGTTTGAAGACTGAAGGTGCAGAGACATAGGTTATGACCACCTATCGATATCCCATACATATAGAGTGAGGTTTCATATATTCATGAGAAGAAATCACCTCAGCATTTTGAAATATAGGAAAGAAAAGATCGACAAAAACTGTTGCATAGGTCTAACACATTGTCTTACAATTTATAAGACAGCAAGATGAAACTGAAACGGGTCTGCACGACCACGAAATTATTTCACTAGTTGCCGGCCATGACTCATTTGCTTTGATGATTGCTAATTCTGTTATAAGTGTTCTTGCGTAGACCTGAAGCTTTTGAGTATTGCATATGGGTCTTATGTGGGCCAAGCCTATAATACATGTATAGACCTATATATCTATATATATGACTGTTATGATTGTAGCGCTTGTTACATTTCGTGATTGATTCATCAATGCTTTACAGACTCCTGAATCGTCATAAGTGCCTCTCGGTAGGCTTCTTGTAGAGGCGCTATGTAAATTCTTGAAATGAATGAATGAACAATTAATAACAATTAAGGTCCTTTTTGGTCTTCGTGAAGCTTTACCGTATACTCACATGCATGGTTTGTGTTATCATGGTCTTGTATTGCCTCTCTCATTTACTTCATTTTCTTTTTGTGTGGGCCTACTATCTTACTGTACATACTAACATAGAAGTATGCTTACGAACCTTAGCAATCGAAAGTTTATATATAGAAACTGCTAAGCTAAATTATATTAGCAGAAGTGCACACATGCATCAAAGCAGTGACGAGTGCACAGACGCTCACAGACTCGATCGGAAGTATTGCTGTTCGTCATGGCGTGTGGAAAGACAGCGTTTAAAATTACTCTAGGTCCACTGAACGACATTTTCGCGGTAATTACATTGTGTGGGCGAGCACCGAAATAGGAGCCGACCTAATAACAGTCAGTGAGTACTCGAGTGGGCGGAGGAGACGTGACTTGCTTTCAGATGGAACTGGAAAGCAAAACTGTGGACTATTATATTCTGCTTTGACAAATGATTTAAAACCTAGAAATTATTGGGAAAACAAGTTCACTGAGCAGCTCTAATGAAGAAGGAAACGCGCGAACGCGAAAACGAACGATGACACCGTTTACAAATGTGGTGACCAAAATGATATATGAGAGCATGCGATGGAAGTTTACACGCGTGTAACGCTTATGACTAAGTTCATCATACACGTATGCGTCACATAACGCTTGTAGCTAAGTGTATCACACGTAACGCTTATGGCTACATGTACATGTAAGTGTATCGCACGTAACGCTTATGGCTACATGTGCATGTAAGTGTATCACACGCAACGCTTAAGCGCTGGCTAAGCGCATCACATGTAGCGCTTGCGTTCGCTTGAGCAGCGCAGTTCTTTAGAAAATAACCGTTTCTGTGAGATATGTTACGTAAAGTTGCAAGGTATACGTACACAAATCACTTTATGGAAAGTCTTGGCAATGCTAAATGAATCATAAGACTGGTCTAGTCATGAGTAGTCTGGACAAGGCAGAGCAAAAGTGAAGTAGCCTAATAACGTTGGAGGACATTATTAAAACTGTGATACAATGTACATTTATCAGCGCCATGTATACAAAATAACGGTCAGACAAAGCAAACGAAAAGTCAAGGCGTTGGAGGACAACAGCAACAACAACAACAACATCAGCAACAACAATAGCAAAAACAACAATAACAATAAAAATAATAACAATAATTTACGAAAACTGCAATGCAATTTACATTTATGAATTATGAGTGCCACAGAAAAAAAGGACTGGGAGACAAGCTTACTTTCAGATACTGTAATCTGCATGAGCGAAGTTGACTATTTATTTTTCATAGATAGCCTAGTATATTGTCATTGACAATTCCTTAGTTGAGGATGGAAAGACAAATTCAGTTAGAGGTGATTGTATTTTCATTGGATACCACATCCTGCTTCGATCTTTATAGAAAACATATTCGTGTGGCATTAAAAGCAATAGCAGTAAAAGACAATAGCGATAAAAGTCAATAGGGATAAAGGACAATAGCGATAAAGGACAATAGGGATATAATCGTATTTATGTAGCGCTGCTTACGATCTTGTTGTTCAAGTGGTCCAGTTCCTTTTCCGCTGTTTCTTTCGGCGATTCCTTCAAGTGCAGTCGTTTGAAATTCGTGTACTTGCGGACGAGATACATGTCTTTCGTCTGCAGGCGCTAGATGGCCCACTTCGATGAGAGATGACACCGCCACCGCCACCACCGCCACCACCGTCACCGCACGGTGGATATTGGCCAAAGTCTCTTTCTTTAAGGACAGAAGAAGAAGAAGACTGTTCGGTAGATGCGCTGTCGTCGCAAATGATCGTCCATTGCTTCTTCTTCTCTCTAAGCCATCGTCGCAGATTCGTTCACTTTGCCTTCTGCTTTATCGGGCAAATGCAGAGCGGTTGTCAATCGTCAGATGTAGTGATGACGACTACAATCTGCTCCTTCTAATCTCATCATCTGTATCCCGCTTCCATTTATTCTTCTTCCTTCTCCGTCTTCCCTCTTCCTCCTACTCCTCCTACTCCTCTTCTTCTTCTTCTTTCTCCTGCTACTTATTTCTTGTTCCCGATTACTGAAACGACGTAGACTTACATCTTCTTCTTCTTCTTTCCGCCTTCCCTTGCCTCCCACCTCCTCCTCCTCCTCTTCCTGCTGTTGCTATACTCCTTCCTCTTGCCGTTGGATCGACGGAGACTGAGTGGCTGCGTTTCGACGCATCCAAGAGATGACGCCACCATCTAAGTGAAGCTCCTCTCCAAGAAGACGCGAAGGACCACCGATCGGTCACGTGATTCATAGTCTTTGGTCGACGCTGATTGGCCAGCGCCGGTCGATTTCTATGGAACACCGTTTCTCAATAATAAAAAACTATGCGACGCACTTTCTATAATAACCGTTCCCATTCAACTTAGCAGACTCGTATATATACACTTGGCGCAAACAAACGGAAACAGCGCAACCAGTGTTTAGGCTAATCTAGTCCCTCTGCCTTGGGGCGGAGGGTGGAAGTTGGGTTTCTGGGTGGGGAGGAGAGAGAAGTCCGTTTTGGCCGGACAATCTTTTTCAGTCATTTGGTTGAAAATTCCAAGAAAATTTTCCATTTCCGCTACTGAAAAACCTGCTGACTTTTCTCGTTTTTGTCTTTCGGTCGAAATCTAGCTAAAATATACCATTTTCGCTGCAAAAATAACCGATGATCTTTTAAAATCTCTCTTCTATTTTACCAAAAATTACCAACATGGCCATACATATATTTGCATATATGCATGGACACAAACCCCTCACTTTTCTGGGGAGGGGCGAATTTCTACACATTGACTTTTCTGGGTGGAAATGGTACGTGTTTACATGTAGGCCTACACAACTCCTCGCGATTTTTCCTGATGGATATCCAATCCTGGGGAAAATTCCCCCCCCCACCCCCAGAGACGTCTAGATCAAACACTGAGCGCAACCATTCTGACATACACAGTTTCAACGGCTGAAAAACAACATTTAGTTTTAATTAAATTTTAATGGCGCCTTTAAGATTCTGTCGAACATCTTATACATGTATGTGCCACTGATGCATGGAAGCATTCCCAGACAATGCGAAGTGACCTCAATTCCAGCAATTAGTTTACTTGTTTTCACTTTTCCCCATAGAGCTTTTATATGAAATATTTTTGCTGTGACGACGACGACGACGTGAGTGTGTGTGTGCTACTTTGCAAAGTGCGCATTCTATGACAGTAATAAGATCGGAAGGACGGCTGTCCATATAAGACGAATATGGGGATAGAGGTGGCGCGTTGTGTGTGTGCGCGTGTGTGTGTGTTTGTAGCTATGAGAACCTGCGTCACTAGGCGCAAATCCGCGAGTCGCTCAGCAGAAAATCTAACGACGCCGACCGCGACACCAGCCTCCACCGCCCCTCCTCCTCCGCCCCTACTCCGCCGCCGCCGCCGCATCGAGCGCCGGCTGCCGCCGTCTCCGCCGTTGACGGTGGAGTCCGTCGTCGTCGTCGTCGTCGTCGGTGTTGGCGCCACAGTATGAAGGAGGCGCATCGATTGTGGTTGGTGATGTTAAAATGATCTTCCTTTCCATATTTAGATCGATACGAAGACACCCCTCGACTGCCGCAGATGTATGGCCCACCTCCCTCCAGCGACGCCACCAAAAGACGACACACCACCAACAATAAACATGTAACTATATATGCGTATAGTCCTTTTGTAATTATTATATCTACGGGTCCGTGCATGTATATATATAAAACATATGTCTATATATGTATGAAGCAGGTTATATGCTATTTGCAATCGCAGAAGCCATGAAAGAGAAACATGGAAGCTTTTCATCTGCAGAGCATTTAGCGAAACGCTGCAAACATATATTATATAGGTCTATATTATAGGCGTTTATAAATATACCTTTTACATCTTCTATGAGCTACTAGGCTATGTAGACTCTGGCTTTGAAAGAACGATTGCTTTTATTGTGCAAGCTGCATTATATGCATTTATGCATAGATATAGACTCATAAGTCTACTCAGAAGATTAAAAGAGACAGACATGCAGACTGCAGGAAAAGACAGTCACTATAGAAGAAGGTTGAATGGCTGTGATCAACTGAGTGCAGCTGCTCAAAAGTTGCGCAGTTTTTAAAGAACCAGAAGTTAGGTTTCTGACACTTTGAATATGTTGTTCGGAGTAGGCTATATTATATGGAAATTCTCTGATCATTTTGACATTTGGGCAATTCCAACGTCACTGACATAACGTTCAGACAGAAATGTTGCAACGTTTTTAATTCTAGCACACTATGATATCACTGCTTTGCCAGAATTTCTGTGCCAAATTATTTAACTACATAATCCTTCTTAAAAGCCAAAAAAATTTGGCAGGAAATATTTATGGGCATTTTTAAAAGCAGTTTTTTGTGTATCGTCACTGACGTAACACATTCTGACGTCCAAATTATTGTAATTCATGTGGGCCTACGCATATCGAGTGTATAGGACATTTCCCCCCTGGACAAAAACCCCGGACAACAACCCCCGGACAATAACCCCGGACAATTCCCACCTGATTTAGCCTAGGACATTAACCCCGGACAATCCCCCCTCGATCCGCAAATAGCTTATTTCTATAAGTATGAAGCTAATACCTGTTGGAGTAATGTAGGACAGCATGAATCGTCATCAATCCAGCTTCCATTTAGGCAAAAATTCGTTTCATCCAACTTCTATTTAAATAACAGCTATTTTTATCCATCCAGCTCCAATTTAAGCAAGAATATTTTCAACAATCCAGCTCCAATTTCAGCAAGAACATTTTCATCAATCCAGTTTCCATTTAAGCAAAATTTATTTGTATCAATCCGGCTTCTATTTAGCGAGAATTCTTTTCATCAATTTAACTTGCGTACTTAGGAACGGCAATTTATAGTACAACCACTTATTCGCAATATGTTCTACCAGGGGAGTTTTGTCCTACCTCAGGGGGGAATTGCCCGGGGTTATTGTCCGGGGTTGTTGTTGTCCGGGGTGTTTTTGTCCAGGGGGGAAATGTCCGCGCCCCACGCATAACACAATATTCTGAAATAATACGGCAAAGATTTTATTAAGTTTTTAAACATTATTAGTACATGTTGTGGCATACATAGAAAGTCAGAAGACAGTTTTATCCAACAGTCATAAATGACAAAATTTCAATGGTGCCGAAATGTCACTGACGTAGCATTCCAATGTCACTGACGCAACGCTTCTGAAAAGACAAGCATTAATTGCAGTAAATTTACTAGTTATGGTTCCCAAGTATGCAGAGAAGCAGGTCTTGAGAAGAGGGATGGAAGAGGAGAGACTGCCAGACAGAATTGTGGAGTGAACAGAAGGAGAAAAAGCATTTCAAAGAGAAGGACCAATTGAGGCAAATGATTGAGACTGAGCCACAGCTGTTCTAGAGCGAGGAACCAGAGTCAAGTCTGTTGGATGACCGAAGCGGACGGTCGGAGGAAGGTGAGTGTGACCGAAGTAGCCTATAACATCGGCCAGATACTTTGACAAGACACGCTGAACCAGGTGAGATGAACGGAGTCCTTGAAGTATTAAGTGAGATGCGATTAGAGGACATCCAGAAGTGGAAACGATTTGTGAGAGATTCAAAATACTAAGGCCTAACTAAGATCAGCTCTAGCCTATAAATAAGCCACTTGCCCCATTGTATCGTAAGTCGTGCCCGAAGTTTTATAATTTCAATTTGTTTATAATTGTTTCCTCATAAAATTATAGGCATGGCATTAGGGTTGTCCAGAAAAACAAAAAGTTTCAGAAAACACCCATACTGAAGTTTTTCCCATGATTTTATTCATGTGTGGCCTACAGATATTTTTTACAGAATTTTAAAATGTCATCCTGATATCCCTCATGGCCCCTGAACTTAGGGACCGATTTTGGTAGAAATTGCACTGTATTTTCATTACGAACAACTGATAGCGAAGCAGATAGGACTTACAGTTGCGCTATTAGACACAAAACAGATATAATTTTCTATATTCTTGACTAGTCAGTAATAAAACAAGTTGAAATGTACTATCTGAGCA
>OX457045.1:23143643-23243643 GCA_949752735.1 Lumbricus terrestris | reverse complement strand
CTATCGGGTCAATACACAGACCGCCTCTATCTCAAAATGCAGTTTCAACCAAAAATAACAATATAACTTTTATCAGTTTACAACTTAATTCAGGCTCGAGCTCAAGAAATAGCGTGGCGATACTTTCCTGCTCCAACAGATATTTAGGACAGTCGCTCCCACGTTTTCCTGTCCAGACAATGTTTTCACGTCGCCTGACAGTGTCACGATCTTCCCCCGTAAAATGTCGATTATTTATTCAACCGGTGCCGAAATTATTCAACCATCACACATCGGTAAACAGATACCCAAAGAACCTTGTCTTCCGGGCTTCAGGAAACTGTCAGAGTCGGAAACAGCCGCAATTTTACCACGATTTGCAATTTCCACCAACGTAGGTGTCACCTCTTTCGATTTTGCGGCTCGACTGAGGATTTGCGCGTCAACTTGCCTAGGTAGGCCGCTTCCTGCCGCCAAAAACATCGCGTGATGTCCAACCAATCAGAAATCGCACGTGGCGGAATATTCCACTGATAAATGCATGGGAAGCTAAATATAGCGATGACCGCATCGATCCGCGCTAAGCATAGCACCCATGAATTCGCAATAGAAATAGCGGCCTTACTTAAGTAAATAAGTAAGATAGCTTGTGGCGACCTGGTTCGCCACACCCTCCACCACTTACTTTTTAAATTTACCAGTATACTGGGAAATTTAATGAAACTCCGGAGCTCGAACCTGATACATAGCACTCGTATATTATCTAGCAGGTTACATCTTACATTGTCTCCAAAAGTTACTTCAACTGGCATAGAAATTTGTACAATGGCTGAGTATTAGTCAGTCATAAGGGTTCACATATGCCCAACAACAGTTCTTAACTAACCGAGGTCCTCAAACTGACCAACAAAGTACTACTAATCTTTTCATTCACAGAAACCGTCACAGTTTTTATCATTAATACCTGCCATCAAATTACATACATCATATAGCAATAATATCTCGGAAGGGTAAAACATAGCAATGCAGGACATAGCATTTCCCAGACAACTCAGTAACACAACTGTATAGTCCACATAAAATAACCAACTGAAATCATATCTTCATCAGCACAATCAGTTCCACATATTGAATCTCACAATTCTATACGATAACTCTATTGCTAGGAATGGCCAAAGCCATTTAACTCATCACTACTACGGTTCACTATTATTCAGGCACGTGCCGTCACTCTGGCACAATAGTAAGTCTATACACATACTTAACTACAGTTAGCAAATACTCGACAATCACCACTTAACTACCTTCCTACTTCCAGCAATTGCACGGAACCCTAGCGAGAGAAAGTCCTCTTAACACATGTAGTCATGTTCCGGCGCCAAATCTTATATTAATCCGTTATTACATTTTTATACAGCAGTGGCGCTATACAAGATTTCGCATATATAATCACAATCAACAAGAACCGCTATAGAAGATACCACACATACTAGGACCTACTTATTACAATAGCGCTCTACAAATTTCCGAACACAACACAGGGTCTTCAGTGAGAAACGCTACGAAAACATGAAGCAATGTAATCTTAAGCTAATTAAACACTAGCCTATTATTCACTCAACAGTAGCGCTTCAGAGGAATCAACTCCTTACACAATTTTATGGCACAAATACAATACTGAATCTCAGACATACCACATACACACAGGGTCTTCACGAAAGAGGCTACCGAAGTCTGAGGCAATACACAATGAAGCTTATCATCCAAAGCTACAAAATGAATCATTCATCTTCAAGCACACTCAGTCACTCTTATTCACTTTACCTCATACTACCTCTTAGACATTTGTTTGATTCCCACAAACAGTCAGTTTCTATGGCAATCTGAACCCACAGTTCATCCATTCACCAAGCCAAACATTACAGCAGTTTACTCTTATGCTGTGTTTTACAGGCTCTCTTCCTGTCTATGCCAAAGCCACTGCTAGTGAGTAAGCAACATCAGATCATAACCCTAGGCAACTAATGCATACCAACATGCACACGTTTCATCATTACATCAAGGCTAGGCTACCTGGAACGAAAAAGGCATTACTGCTTAGCTAAGCATACCCAAGGCATAAGGGACTTATTCCCATATCCTATACTAGTCTATTACATTACAACCTCTACAGGAAGCGGTCTAAGACTGGACGAACTCATCGTCACTACCATCAGGCACAGCCCTACCATTGCATGTAATCTCCACTGCCTGCTACACAGTGAGTCTGCCTCTAAGTCTATAATCCAACTTACTCACCAACTCTCAGGGCGATGCTTACAATTAGGTGCTCTACTCAACTTTACCACACAATCTAGCACCACATCATCACCAAGTTAACCAGTCATTCATCAAGTTACTCAGTCAGTCACACAAGGTTATCATTCAACCTCTGCACGAAATGCTAATTGTTTCTACCATAGCATTTTATAATCTTTTAACTGGCAATCACTATTATGCAAATAACATACAAGCACAACATCTGCCTTTCTTTCTGTGGCAGCAATAAAGCAATTCAAATATTTAAACTGAGTTTAGCAACTAAACATTTTTATTTCAACCTAAAGGATTACACTTAGGCTTTACACTGGAGCTTATGCCTATTACATGGCCTTGTAACCTTACATTACACTGCATTACTTGCATGTAATTACTACTAAACACTAGTTTAAAAATCATCTGCTTATATCAAAACACACAGGTGATCTGAAACACTTAAGCTACACTTCACACAAATAAAACTAAGCTTTCTCATTTAACATATAACATCATATTACACTCCATTACTGTAATCACTTTCACATAGTTACACAGTAAGAAAGCACAATATATCAACTCACACATTTATGCACAAGAAACTAAAAAGATGTATCCCCACATCACACAGTCACATATATCATCAAAAACAACAACTAAAGCAGAGAAGATTCTATTCTCCATTCACAACTTGTCGCCATTACGCGACCTAACTACCCTACCATATCACATTACATTACATTACGCTTGCCACAGTCTCGCCAGCATTGCGAGTCTGTTTCCTCCGGTGAATCTGGTCATCGTCAGACTTTTGAGAGCGAGTGACATTTCGGAGTGAAACCGACTCTTTCACTCGCACTGATTCGACAGATGGCGTCACTGGAGGAAGGCAAGTTCCACCCCGGAAGGAACTATTTAGATCGACCCGATGATGCACATCCGGTTGACGTAGGATTCGGGCTGCCACCTCTGCAGGGCAGAGATTTTCGAAGCGGTTGAACTGGACAGCAGTCTTCTTTTGACACGAAGCTTCCGGTACGAAAGTTTCTGTTTGCACGGCACCGATTTCTTGCGTAATTTTCATCTCCAGTAGCACTGTTCGATTCTCGACACTCGATTCACTGTTCAGAGAGTTTCGCAGGTCACAGACAGTTTGTTTCGCTCGCTGACACTGTTTCAAACTGTTTCTGCAAAGAACGTTCGGCCGACAGTTCAAACGAGAGTTCACTTTCTCGCTCGACGGATCAGCGGTTGAGTTCTGAATTTTCTCAGCAGCTTCTTTCTGTTCTGTGCTGGTTGATGGCGCTACAGTACCACCAGTTGACGCTCGATTTCCAGCAGCCACTCGCACTGCTGAGAAAGAAAGACTGACTGTCTTTCCTTCAGCTGTTTTCAGACAGTTATCTTGACAGTTCACACTGGCTGAGCTGAACATTTCTGACGATGGATGCAGTTGCATGACCTTGACAGAGTTTTCCAGAACTGTACTCGTCATGGGCCACGGTTGCATCTGTCTCGGAAGAGAAACTGCTTCCGCGTAGACAGGGAAGACTGGAACAGGTGGAACCATCTTCTGACTGTATGGCACATACATGGGCTGACCTGTTGCCCAATGTACGTATTCGCAGCTGTGCGCGACCTGGGTTTCCGACGACATGGAAACCATCGACATGATCGGTCGACTCGGAGCAGATGTGTACGCGAACATCTGAGGAACTGACGCGAAGACTGGAAGGATTCTCCCGAGTTCTGTTTTCGACTTGCAGAGCAGAGCGTCAGAAGAAGCCGAAGTGACTGAAGCGGTCACTTGTGACAGCTTGTTACTCGGTGACCGGAATTTTTCTGCTTCAGGAACCGACGAGGGAGGGAAGGTGGCAGCCCGAGGAATGACAGTCGCTGACTGGCGAGGATGTGCATCCCATGTTCCCACGTGGTCGTCGCTCAGCAACGAAGAATCCCCCATTTTTCCATCTGAAACTACAAGTCTGGGATTAGTACAAGTTTTACCCTCATTTTGCTCTACACCTAACGCTTTTGATTCGAGTTCGAGTCTGTCTAGAGATCGCAAGTCAGTGATTTCTGAATCATCATCTTCAGATTTATTTTCGATTCCAATTCTAACTACTTTATTTTGTTTTCGACACAAGTAATTTTCACAGTCAAAATCTCTATACAAAACATTTGTATCATAATAGTCTATTGTTTGACTATGCAACATGTCAGTTGTATTTACTCTTTGACCTTGACCTTGACCTTGTAAATCCTTTGGTCTAGCACCAAAGTATTTCATCTGTACATCCCTTCCTCTTGGATCATCTTGTGGAAAATTTTCTTTTCCATTTTCCACTTTTTCCCATAAATCTTTTGCTCTACTAAATCTGGGATTCATTATTATTTTACCCTTTGACCCATGACCTTCTGTACTTTCATCCCACTTGCTGGAACCAATTGTTGCGCGCTCGGTCGTACGCGGTTGAGGATTGCGGTGTCGTAGGTCAAAGGTTCTCGTGTCAGTGATGGGCCTCACTTTATCCTGCAGGGTTTCGTTAGTGCTAAAGGAAGCAGGTTCAAATCCTAACCTAGGGTGTGAGCTTCTCTGGTTACCTTCTTCCTCAGGATGAGCCGATATTGGACATATGTCTGCGGTGTCTTTTGAGATCACGACAGCCCCACTAAATGGGTACTTATCTGGGTTCAACTCCTCAACATTTCCCCTAGCTCCACCACCCACTATACCACCGGTTAGGAACCTAACCCTCGCTTCACTTTCCTCTTGGCGGGAATTCAGTCGGTCTTGTTGCATAGAAACTACCTTTAGTTCTTCGGCTAAAGTAGTCAGAGTATTATGCAAGCGCTCTATAAGTTGTTCTATCTGGGTCATCTGTTTGTGCATTAAAATCGGGTCAAAGTCGGTGGAACTGTCTGTCGTTCCTATAGCAACACTTTCTTTAAGATGTCCCTTGTCTTCTTCCGACTTTGCCTCCATGACACTGTCTGTATCACTGTTGGAGTCCATTTTTAGGTTAACAGTAATAATCAGTTCACAGTTCTCTTATCTAGACTTTATTATTTATTACAGAATTAATCATGTGACTGCTCGTCACTAATTAGCAATCATTTCTACACACAAGTAAAACAGAGTTACAATAAAGTTCGCTATTTTAGGCCTACCGAATACAACCTATGCTTTTGTTTTATTCATAATCTATCGGGTCAATACACAGACCGCCTCTATCTCAAAATGCAGTTTCAACCAAAAATAACAATATAACTTTTATCAGTTTACAACTTAATTCAGGCTCGAGCTCAAGAAATAGCGTGGCGATACTTTCCTGCTCCAACAGATATTTAGGACAGTCGCTCCCACGTTTTCCTGTCCAGACAATGTTTTCACGTCGCCTG
This sequence comes from Lumbricus terrestris, assembly GCA_949752735.1. Taxonomy (NCBI): domain Eukaryota; kingdom Metazoa; phylum Annelida; class Clitellata; order Crassiclitellata; family Lumbricidae; genus Lumbricus; species Lumbricus terrestris. The sequence continues at coordinate 23,237,967 of OX457045.1, read as the reverse complement.
ACAGTGTCACGATCTTCCCCCGTAAAATGTCGATTATTTATTCAACCGGTGCCGAAATTATTCAACCATCACACATAGGTAAACAGATACCCAAAGAACCTTGTCTTCCGGGCTTCAGGAAACTGTCAGAGTCGGAAACAGCCGCAATTTTACCACGATTTGCAATTTCCACCAACGTAGGTGTCACCTCTTTCGATTCTGCGGCTCGACTGACGATTTGCGCGTCAACTTGCCTAGGTAGGCCGCTTCCTGCCGCCAAAAACATCGCGTGATGTCCAACCAATCAGAAATCGCACGTGGCGGAATATTCCACTGATAAATGCATGGGAAGCTAAATATAGCGATGACCGCATCGATCCGCGCTAAGCATAGCACCCATGAATTCGCAATAGAAATAGCGGCCTTACTTAAGTAAATAAGTAAGATAGCTTGTGGCGACCTGGTTCGCCACACCCATACTTTTACAGTTTATTCAAGCAAGACTTATATATATATTTATAATTAAGCAAGAATCAAAGATAATTCTTTATTCGTCAAGGATGATCAATCAGATAATTATATCATTACTTGTTTAAGACTTAGATCGATCGGTAAAGTCATCGGTAGAGTGATGTATGGTGAAGAGTCGTGTTCGCTTCAGACAATTCTGAGGATTATAACCATTAAGGCTCAGAAGGTTCGCGAGTCAGTTACAAATAAATATTTTATTCTGAGAACATTTGTAGCACCCGTTCATAAGACCTACTCATAGGTTCTGCCACGGAGAAAACAGGTTGGACCAACTTAAGAATGTGGATATATTATTCGATGCAACTAGCGCAGCTCCAGTTGAGGAGCATTGTAAATGGAGGGACCCGTAATTGAAAGAGTCCTGCACTGTCTAACCGAAGAACAAGTCTGTGGAACCTGAAATCTTCATGCTGACCGAAGATCGGAGAGTTTGCTATAGGCATGCGCATGTTATTGCATATTTTTAAGAATGTCTAATTGCTCAAAGTGTGTTTCGTAATTATGACTAAAACGCAGAACTTATGTAAACCCAGAGTTTGCTGAAAGAAGACGTACATTAAGAAGATGTTCGAATCGTGTGAATATATGAACTATAAGATTGGCTGAATCTTTTGATCAATCGTCATCCTCCAAATTACGCTTCTATCCGATTCGTATACACAAACGACGGTACCCCACGTTTCGATTCCTTCGGTAAATCGTCGTGCATGGGCGAAGACTTATGGGGGGGTACAGGGGGGACGGTCCCCCTCAATGAATGTGGTGGGGTGGACGGCGCATGCATTTGTCCCCCCTTCAAATGTTGAAGTGTTGCTAGGTGGTGATCATTTACACCACACTTAACGAAACACACGGCGAACAAGGAATGAGACGAAGTGATGACTAAAAAAGGTCATCCACTTTTTTGGAAACAAAAAGTTGGGTTTTCGATCGACATTTCAGATGGATGACTAAAAAAGGTCATCCACTTTTTTGGAAACAAAAAGTTGGGTTTTCGATCGACATTTCAGATGGATGACTAACAAAAGTTCATCCACTTTTTTGGAAACAAAAAGTTGGGTTTTCGATCGAAATTTCGGACGGATGACTAAAAAAAGGTCATCAGAAATTTTAGCCGGCAAGAAGATGGAAAAAAATTTTCGGCCGCCTTTTTGTCCCCCGCGAGTCTCCGTCCAAGTCTCCGCCCATGTCGTCGTGGATGGACGGAGGACACATCTTCACCCCATCAGCACATTCATCGGTTTCAGCTTCGACGTTAACAGTTTCACCATCCATCTTTATATTGTTCAAAGCATCTACAATGAACAATCGGGGTGCTGATAAAATACTCGGAACTGCTAATTCTAACAAAAATTTAGAGTGAACCTCTGTGCGTGGATTTATTCTTCAAATTGAGCTTCGAATAAACGCTTTTCATAATAAAATTTTTTCCTGTCAAGTAATTTTTTAAAATTATATGATAGTCAAGTGTCACATACAGGTCAAAGATTGGAGTCATTGCTCGAGTTTGGTAGGGTGCCTGAAGTAATTTGCCATACGACGTTAATTTCTTGAGCTGTTTCGTAATTAAAGATATATCAGTTTAGGTCACTTACCTGTGGAGGGACCTTGTGATGCCTAAAATGAAAATTATATGGTTCTGTACCACGATGTCTAATGAAGCACTAGCACTGCCCATAAATATGTGTGCTTAGAATTTTCGCACAAAAGACTTCATAGACCAGCATTTATTTACTTCGTAGCCTATTATAGTCTATAATATATACGCATGCATACTCACCTTGGATTCTGAATTTCGACCAGTAGGCCTAGTTTTTGCTGATAGTGATCCAATGGCACATTCACAGAGAATAGCAAGAATGACTGCACTGTATACCGCTTGCATCGCCAAATGACTGAAAATAATATGAAAAAGAATCAAAGCCCCGAAATTAATCTTGGTCGGTAACTCTGTAAGTAATGCCACTTCAAACGAAAACTTCTGGATCTCCTGTTTCAGCAATATCCTGACTTTTATATACTCAGCTTCACTCCTTGCTCTTCATCTTATGCGCAGCAGTCGGCACCTTATTGTCTGTCCTTTATGCTCTTCATACTTCATCTTTGTCAGGACATACCGTATTCAGATTTCTAGTCGTTTTCGCCTATTCTACATCCCGCAACAGATAATGCAACTGGAGGCATTGATTGATCAAGTCTGGTCAATATAGCTCCGTTATGCGACTATTTTAATTAGGCCTAATATTGTCTCATGCGTTTCTTTCCTATTTGAATTTGCGAGTACTTCAATCAGTCAAACAATCAATGACCCCTAGGTATCCGATACACTCTTCACAAAGTGTCTTCAGCTGGATCTGTCTGTTGTTGGTCCTTTACACACCAGTCTTCGATGTCGTCTGTCCATTCTCCATGTGACCTTCCTCTTCTGTTTGTGCCATGCATGCACCCATCGTTCAAAACATTAGCTCCTTGATGTTTCTGTTCCTGTGGCGATTTCTTGTCGTTTTCGCCTATAATTCTACTTCCCGCGAGACAACCGGAGGGATTCAGGTTCGAATCCACCTCAAGCCGCCGCGTAGGGACCTTGAGCAAGTCCTTCGCTCGTAATTGCTCATCGCTTCGGCGTGACCCGTTCTTCACAACCACACATCTCCGATGCACTGTCCGCGCTGAAGTCGGGAGCGACTCTGAGTAAGCGACTCTTAGTAGCAGGGGCGGAGACCTAGGGGGACAGAGGACGGTCCCCCCAATGGAGGTGTTGGGGGACGGCCTATGCATTTGTCCCCCCCCCCAATCGTTGAGCGTCAAGACTATAAAAAAAGGTCATCAACTTTTTTGACGGCGAAAAATAGAATCAATTTTCGTCGAGATTTGGCCGGATGACTTAAAAAAAAGGTCATCAACTTTTTTGACGGCGAAAAAAGAATTAATTTTCGTCAAGATTTGGCCGGATGACTAAAAAAAGGTCATCAACTTTTTTGGCGGCGAAAACAGAAATTTTTTCGAGATTTCGGCGGATGACCAGAATTAGAAATCTTTTGTACCAAACACTGCGTGTATTCTTACTTGCTTCAGTTGCTAGAAACGTTATCCGAGACTGCAATTTAATTAGCTCATCTTTGTTTGGGCCTGTTCTTAAATCTCTGCTATATGATGTTTTCCAGACTAGACTATATTTGTCTTTTTAGTGCTGCCTGCTTCCTTCACTGACAACATCCGACGATATGTTCTTCAAGGCATAATGATTATACTGCTAGAGGTGTATACAAAGTTGATTGACAGACAGCCTACCCGGGTTCAATCTGCAACGATTGGCAGTCGACTCACAGACGAAGCCTTTCCAACGCAAACGAATTTAACATTTTTATCCATCTTGAAAGCCAAGGAATAATCAAGTCCATAAAATATTCAATGTTTTTCAAGTTCATAAAACGGGATCCATATCTCCAAAGTCCTTTAATGCAACGCATAATCAATGCGATTGAATGCTTACATGTATGACTGATGTGAATCAAATGTGGTGCACTGACTTGACTTGACTTATGGCTTTAACGATGCTTTCGCACGTGACAGCCGCCCAGCTATGGAGGTAAGTCAAGTAAGTAGAGCTTTCCATAATTATTTGAGTTTCATGATCAGTTGGTGTGAAAGGCGACTGATCAGGTCTCCCTCTTCCCTGGTTCAGATTTAACCAGGACCAGGTCCTGTTGCCCAGGAGAGAAGACGAGGACGTACTGAACCACCCCCCCCCCCCCTGGGGCACTGAACTTATCTCTATCACACCAACGAAGACGACATATCCAGCTGAGCTTTAGTGGAAGATTACGCAGAAATGTCTTTACAAACATCTGCATGCATTTATTATATTGTAAGAGCAGACCTTAGGCTATGTATATTAAGCTTATAGGATCATGCGAAAGAATGAAACAAGCAGTCGCGTTCAGATCAGATTTGAATGAGTCGTGAACGCAAACAAGAAATACGCCCATGCATCTCTGCTTGCAGCAATGGATCGTTCCTTCAGGAACTCTCGACTAGCCAATAGTCTGTATAAATTATTATCTTGCGTTAATTTGTATTCATGCATATTGTGGATTAACGCATAGACAACTTATGCTCCTTTCTGTTAACGTGTGTTTAAACCGAAAACTCAAGAAGCTTAGGCTACATATTTATTTCTGACCACCGTCACTATAGAAGCGTATTGCGAAAGCGCGCAGACAACATGCAGCGCGCAGACAAATACGCGCTGAGAATTGCGCGCCGCAAAAACCACCCGACAAAAGCGCGCAGATTAACAAGGAAAAAGTATGGTATCTACTATCTAACGTTAGCAAAATGATCAATTACGCGCATCCTATGCTTCACCGCGACCACTTAGCTGTAGGCTACTTGTGTACACCCATAAACTAAACTGTTATTGAATTAACGTAAGACGTAGGCTACTAGGCTACAATTATAGGACTATTTCTACCCGAGACACTGGTCGCTTTTATTTTTACAATTATAGGGCCTACAACTCGCGACGAAATAATCCGCAATAGAATTAATAGGAATACCTGACTTGAAAAATTCAAGTAACCGACACACTTCAAATTCATGACCTATAGGCATAGGGGTCATTGCATAATTACGTAGCGCAGCAAATGACCGTTTTCGACCCATCCACCCTGTAACGCTTCGTAACGTTTCCCTTGACTCACCCACCCACCCTCCCCAGCGTTACGTAACGATTGTTGTGAAAACTCAGTCGAGATTTAGGTCTATTATTGGCTTGTGTGCGTGGGTAATTATCATAGGCCGACATTCAGTCATAAGGCGGGGAATTAGGATCAACCATGCAGATATATGCAAGCAAAGAAACATTTTTTGCTTGCTACCTGGTTAGACATGAAAAAAACCCAATGATATCCAACCGTCTTGTGCGTCACTATGTTTGCTTTGTTGTGGTGTCAATGCAATAAAATTATTCACCTATGTCACAAGATTAAAATAATTACCATGATAATGTGAGTTTCGTGCTATATTTTGCTTCTGCATGTTTTCATGAACTAGCAGCAATAAAATTGAAAACTCTAACAGTAGGCTATATCAATATAAATTACCGATTTTTTTTATTTTGTCCGTCGGTGAAACCTGGAAAAACCTACAGTTACAACATACTTACATCAGTGAAGAAACCAAGTCAATGATGAATTTCGGGTAAAATCTAAAATAATTTGAAATTTTGCGATAATAGAGGACTGCTGCGGTAGGCTAATGTCTCCGAATGTTACTCTTATAATTATCGTCTTAAGCGCTGTATACGACTACAATTATAGTAACCGACGCCATCTGCCCTTTGAAGTACCTAGGTCCATCTGCCCTTTGAAGTGCTTGGGCCCATCTGCCCCTTGAAGTGCGTGGGCCCATTCTCCCTTTAAGATGTCTGGGCCCCATCTGCCATGATAAAGCGCTTGAACTCTAGATAGACACACCTAAAATGCAACTTGAATGTCCACAAAGAAGGCCATTTTGCTGTATCCTCCGGTGACCATATAATATGGCTTCTTCGGCCTCTGCTTACAAACCGGTTGCTGCATTTAATGAACGTTGAGAAGAGATGACAATGAGAAGCTATAGTCAGGCGACCGACCGTGGGCCTATAATTATCATAGTCTGCGATTCAAAGCTCTCTGCGAACGGCAGTATAGACGTCGGTGTGTTCTTAATCAAATTTTCGCCATATAAGATTATTATACAGAGTCTAAATTTATCGTCTCAGTCGCGACTTGTTTCCAGCGTTGTTGAGACTGTTTTTCCATCGATCCTAATTAACACCATGGAGGGATCCTAATTAATTACAGAGGAATCCTATAATTAACACCAGAGGGTGTTGCCAGTTCGTGAAGGGAACAACCGACAAACAGTTTTATCGACCGAACAAAATGAGCTCATAATAATTTCTTCTCTGTCTCTTGTGTCTGATTTAAGAGTTTCTTAATTCTCCATCAACATATATTATCCTAAATATGTTGTATTATTCCACCTATAGTTGTTGCTTCCTTTTCTGTCAGCACTCCAAGGGGCAGTCCGTCTAGGGTCCACGTCTAAAGATATTGCTAATACTCCCCGAACCCAACACAGTCAATTAGTGTAATTAGTGATTAATAAAAAATGATGATGATGATGATGATGATGATGATGATGATGATGATGATGATGATGATTATGACGATGACGATGACGATGACGAATACGACGACCACGACGATGACGATGATGGTAATGAAGATTGTGATAACAAAACTGATGATAACGACGATTCACGATTGCTATGACAACAGCAACAGTTATGGCTGCAAGTCTGCAACTCGTGCATTAGATGAAAATGATTAGATTAAAGAAACTGATTGCGATGTTTATCCGTCTAAGTACACGATTCAAGAATCTGCACGTAAGACACAGCTATTCTTTTCGGTAAATCGAGCTGCCATCATAAGTGACGTCAGTCCTCTGCGGACAATAATATATTTGGGTATCGAAGATTTCACCGATATTTTTACTTATTTACTTCCACCGTAAAACTTGTTGTGGGATTTATTGTTTGCGACGCCGAGAAAAACCTGAAATAAATGAACGTTTTGAGCAAGTGATTTATCGTTGCTCTGCGATGCGTTGAATACCCGACGAGAATAACAGACCTTAACTGTTTAATGAAAGACTTGGACAGAATGATGAGACGGTGACTTTAATGGGAGTGCAATGCGTAGTAGCCGGCTAATATAGGCTATTGACCTACATTCGTCTAACGCTATAATATTGGATCAGATGCGTCCGTACGGTATGTATGTATGCATGCATGTATGTATACATATGAATGTATGTATGTATGCATATATGTATGCATGAAAATATGAATGTATATGTATGTATGTATGAATGTATACATGTATGTTACGTATGAATGCTATATATGTACATGTATATAGACTATGGCATTGTGTGCATTTGTGATGTATTCGAAGATTTGTAAAAGACCTCTATCAAGCCATTTAGAGCTGCATCTATTGCAAAAGTAACGTAAACAAAGACAAGTTTGTATTTATGTAGCCTATGCATAATTATAGAGTCTATACGTAGGCCTATTACTGTAACAGTGATGTCGACTTTTATGTATGTATACACTTGCGTATTTATATATGTATGCATGAATGTATACATGCATGTATGCTATGTATAACCATAACCAACCATAACCATAAATTTTATTGAAACCCGAGACATCGAAAAAAAACACAAGTACAGTAGAACACAGACTATCTTCAAGGGATCAAAAGGGACATGACACTAAGGAACCTAGGTTCCGCTAGTGGGGCACCTGTAACACGAAGTAAATAATGGCAGACACAATATTGAAACATAAGTGTGCATTAACTCTTAACTAGTTAACTAAACATAATGTATGTATGCATGCAAGCAAGTAAGCTTATTATAGACGCCCTGTTTGTTAAAGTTTTTCTATTGAGGCAAGGTCCATATCTCAAAGTTCATATCGAAAACACTTTTGAGTTTCCGACGACATTTGCAGATAGATAGAGAATTGTTCTTTTTGAATAGGTAATCAGCCGTTGGGCAGCAATAATGTATTAATCTGCCCTGCCTCCAGTCGCCCCTGTTCTTATGACCTACAAAAAATTCTTTGAATTTTTAGTATCTTGTTTACATTAAATTTCTTTGACTCGCTGAATAGCTCCATGACCCGGTCTCGACGACTCAACCTGCCGAAATTGTATATCTCACTTAATATGCCCATGCTGTTTACGTGTAATTCGCAGTGACGAGCCAAGTTAAGCGTTGCCTTTGCTCATCTCTTAGATTCATGAATATTGAACTTGTTGAACCGATCTTTGACTCCCATTCTACATACATGAAGGTCTATACGGAGAAAATTAAGGCTGGGTCCCTGACTTTCTCGGTCGCTGACCCATTGCATGTTTCATATATCTCTGTCCGTTCAGCGAACGAATCATATGACATCCTTGAGTCTGAAATAAACTTTCATCTTTTTCGGATTGCTTCTGTACCGTATCCTCCTCCTGTCACTCGATCTCTTGGTTCTCATCTATCATCTCCACTCGTTCTGTTTACAACGAATTTTGTCATTTCAATGCACGGGTCTCTCTGGCGAGAAGGAAAACAACTTCGATTCATATCGTTGCATTATGACAACTTCACTTTAGAAGTTGCAGGTTAGAATCGACTAGAATGTAGATAAGATTGTATTTATGTATGTATGTATGTATGTATGTATGTATGTATGTATGTATGTATGTATGTATGTATGTATGTATGTATGTATGTATGTATGTATGTATGTATGTATGTATGTATGTATGTATGTATGTATGTATGTATGTATGTATGTATGTATGTATGTATGTATGTATGTATGCATGAATGTACGACATTGTATGTTTGTATATATGTATGTATGTATGTGTGTGTATGTATGTATGAAGGTTTATATGTATGTATGTTTGTATGCATGAATGAATGACATTGTATGCTTGTATGTATGTATGTATGTATGTATGTATGTTTATGTGTATGTATGTATGTATGTATGCATGAATGTACGACATTGTATGTTTGTATATATGTATGTACTATGTATGCATGTATGTATGTATGTATGTATGTATGTATGCATGAATGTACGACATTGTATGTTTGTATATATGTATGTACTATGTATGCATGTATGTATGTATGTATGTATGTATGTATGCATGTATGTATGTATGTATGTATGTATGTATGCATGTATGTATGTATGTATGCATATGTATGTATGTATGTATGTATGTATGTATGTATGTATGTATGTATGTATGTATGTATGTATGTATGTATGTATGTATGTATGTATGTATGTATGTACTATGTATGTATTTATGTATGTATGTATGTATGCATGTATGTATGTATGTATGTATGTATGTATGTATGTATGTATGCATGTATGCATGTATGTATGTATGTATGTATGTATGTATGTATGTGTGTATGTATGTATGTATGTACGTATGTATGTATGTATGTACGTATGTATGTGTGTACATATGTGTGTATGTATGTATGTATGTATGTATGTATGTATGTTTATATGTATGTATGTATGTATGCATGAATGTATGACATTGTATGTTTGCATGTATGTATGTATGTATGTATGTATGTATGTCTGTATGTATGTATGTATGTATGTATGTATGCATGTATGTATGTATGTATGCATGTATGTATGTATGTATGGATGTATGTATGTATGCATGTATGCATGTATGTATGCTTGCATGTATATATGTATGTGCGTATGTATGTATACGATAGTATGACATTGCTTGTATGTATGTGTTTATTCATTCATTCATTCCGAAAATTTATATAGCGCCCCTTCAAGAAACCTACTCAGAGGCGCTCCCAGTCCAGCCACAGCTAAAAAGATAGGTCTTGAGCAACTTGTAGAAAGCAGGCAAATTATTCCGAGGTAGTAAGGGGTCATTGCATAATTACGTAACGCCGAAAATGACCGTTTTCGACCCACCCACCCACCCTGTAACGCTTCGTAACGTTGCCCTTGACCCACCCACCCTCCCCAGCGTTACGTAACGATTGTTAAAAAAATCAGTTGAGATTTAGATCTATTATATTGGCTTATGTGAGCGCGTAATTATAATTCATAATTTCATAGTGAATTTAATATAGCCTAGCATGTGAATTATAGGCTAATTTGGCAGTAGACTATAAGCTTAAAATATACACATTGTTTTATTTGGATCTAAGCTTATATAAACGACAATAATGCGTGAACTATAATTTTCTTAAACTATACCGCAAGAAAAAATATTTTTATACTGCTGAAATGTTTCACTGACTAAATGGCTCATTAACAATTAATCAAAATTAAGATGAATTAATTATTTGCTTAGTTTTGGCACTTAGATAATAATTAATTAATAGAAATATTGCCGAGTTTTGTTGAGCATTAGGCCTAATTTTAAATGTTTGAGATCGTCACTTCTGATTGTGTCCACTATAAAAAAAATGCTTCAAAGTGATTCTTCGATATCAGGAACTGACATTCAAAGAGAATTAGGCCTACCACGCTGTTCCGTTGGTAAAGCTATCTCAGCTCTAAACAATTCGAACAGTGGTTTCTGGTTTGCACAAATGGGAGAACAGAATTGACCTGGCATGTAACTGGTGTCTGCTGCCGGATCTTATTCAGACAAATAGGCCTACTTCTGTTAAGTTTTAAATCAATGTCACAAAGTTTAAACTTCGATCACATCATGTCTGAAGTATCATTCGATGGTAATTTAATATTCATTAATATTTTTTCATGGCGTTATGTAACGCTCAGCTCCTCCCACCCACCCACGTAACGCTTCGTAACGTTTTCAATGACCCCACCCACCCACCCTCGAGCGTTACGTAATTATGCAATAACCCCTAAGCGTAGAGCAAGTGGGAACCCATTCTATGTGGACGGGCCAACAACCGAAAAGGTTCGACGCTGTCTGGTAGCAGAGCGGGTTCGAGGGACCAGCAGCTCCCCATTGGCCGAAGAGCGCAAAGTTCTACTGGAGGCTACAACAGAGACTATAAAATTATGTATGTATGTACAGAGATCAGATAAGTAGGAAGGCGCACTACCAATTAAGGACCGCCAAACAAGTGCTGCTATCCTGTACGAGATGCGCTGCGAGACTGGAAGCCAGTGCAGGACATCAAGCATGTAGGCAGAAATTGGAGCAAATTTTAGGATGTGTCCAATAAGCCGAGCAGCAGAGCGCATGACCCGATCAAGACGCCCTATTAAGCTAGATGGGTGGCCAGCAAGAATTGAGCAGCAGTGATCAATTCTGCTAGTTACGAAGGCGTGGACAAGGACCACAGCGGCATCATGAGATAGGGACCGTATGACAACACGCAACTGGCGGAGCTGGTAATAGCAGCTTCGCGTTACTAGGTTGACATGCTGTGAGAAACTAAGTTCTTGGTCAAGTGTCACTCCAAGATCGCGGACGGTATGAGAGATTGCAATATGGGGAATGTCTGAGCCAAAAGATGCATGTCTAGACTAGTCAACTGTCTACGACCGGCAAGCCAAATGAATTGGGTTTTGGATGGATTCAACAGCAAACGATTCGAAGCCATCCAGCGAGTTTATGTATGTATGTATGTATGTATGTATGTATGTATGTATGTATGTATGTATGTATGTATGTATGTATGTATGTATGTATGTATGTGTGTATCGATGCATGTATGTATGTATGTTTGTGTAGGACATTATTTTCAAGTGGGATATACAAGCACTGACTGGGCGAATACAATTCGAATGAAGAAATTACCTCTATCAGATTTAACAAAAAGTGTTCACCGTTTCTTTTCGTGGCCTGGACGATTGGTGGATATATATATAATAGTGATGCGTGGTTATGATTTTGTAAGAAAGGGCGAAGTATAAGTCAACTACTCATGGCACACACTTTTACAGTTTATTCAAACAGAATATGTATATTTATAGTTGAGCAAGAATCAAAGATATTCCCGATTCATCAAGGATGATCAATCAGATAATTATATCATTACTTGTTTAAGCTTAGATCTATCGGTAAAGTCATCGGTAAATGACCAATCAGATGTAGCCTATCTTAATTACTTTTTTAAACTTAGATCTATCGGTAAAATCATCGGTAGAGTAACGTAATATGGTTAAAGACAATTCTGAGTATAAGAGCCATTAATGCTCACAGGGTTCGCGAGTCAGTTACAAATAAATATTTTATTCTGAGAATTTACATAGAACCCGTTCATGAGATGTATACCCAGAGGTTCTGCCATGAAGAAAACAGGTTAGACCAACTTAAGAATGTGGGTATATTGTTCGAAGCCACAAGCGCAGTTCCAGTTGAATAGCATTGCAAAATGGAGGGTCCCGTAATTGAAAGGGTCCTGCACTGTCTAACCGAAGAACAAGTCTGTGGAACCTGAAATCTTCATGCTGACCGAAGATCGTAGAGTTTGCTATAGGCATGCGCATGTTATTGCGCATTTTTAAGAATGTCTAATTGCTCAAAGTGTGTTTCGTAATTATGACGGAGAACACAGAACTTATGGAAACCCAGAGTTTGCTGAAAGAAGACATACATTAAGAAGATGTTCGAATCGTGTGAAAATGAAATAAGATTTGCTGAGCCTTTCTATCAATCAAGTCTTCCAAATAACGGTTCTATCCGAGTCGTGGAAACGACCGTCGGCCACGTTTCGATGCTTGCGGTAGATCGTCGTTGATGGACGGAGGACACATCTTCTTCACCCCGTCAGCACATTCATCGGTTTCAGCTTCGACGTCAACGGTTCCACCCTCTATCTTTAAATTGTTCAAAGCATCTACAATGAACAATCGGGGTGTTGTTAAAACACTAGGAACTGCTAATTCTGCCAAAAAATTGAGAGAGTGAACTCGTGTGGATTTATTCTTCAAATAAAGCTTCAAATGAACGCTTTTAAAACGTAATTTATTCCTGTTACGTAATTTTTTTAAATCATGTGATGGTCAAGTGTCACATCGACGTCAAAGACTGGAGGCATTGCTCGAGTTTGAAATAATTTGCCACACGACGTTAATTTCTTGAGCTGTTTCGTAATTAAAGATAGGCTATATCAGTTTGGGTCGCTTACCTGTGGAGAGACCTTGTGGTGCCTAAAATAAAAATTATATAAATTTGTACCACGATGTCTAAAGAAGCACTAGCACTGCCCATTATGTGTGCTTAGAATTTTTGGCAAACTATATAGACCAGCATGTACTTACATGTATATCGTTTAGTGACCATAGTCTATAATATAGAGGTTGGGCAAAAAAGACCCCTGCGGTTTTTTGCCAATATCTTGACCAAAAGTAGGAATTTCGAAATGAAAAAAGGCCTTATCCTCTGCGTTCGCGACCACACAACTTTGAACTGCCTAGAAAAGATGACTTTAATTTCATCTCTCGTGTTTTTTTAAGACTGTTCGCAGTGTTAACTCTAGGAACTAGAAATTAATCTATCTTTCGCATGCTTCCAGCCTGAATTCTGCGGACAATCGTTACTTAATTCAGCTATTTACTTCTTTAAAATACTTGTTTTTGTTTCATGTAATAAGTTGCGGTGTGTCAACTTAGTTTTTCTTGAATAAACGAAGTATATATATCTTACAGGCTTATAGACAATTTCTATCTACACATCATGGCCTGTTTCATCAAAATATTTCAAACAGAACAAAAGTTATATCACTTTTAGTGACGCCACCCACCGTCTTTTGACGATTCAAAAATGTAACGCAGCAAAAAGTAGCAAACATGATTTTATTAAGTCTCATCTCAAACAATTGTAATCAAATAGCCTTGATTTTGATAGATGGTCATTATTATTACTATTTTTTTAAATAAACAGGGTACTAGCGTAGCTGCACATCACTGTGAAGTCACTTAGCAAGATGACAATCACGTTGACAAATAATAAATCTGTCAGATCAATTATTTTGCTATTAAAGCAATGAAATTCAAATTTTAAAAAAATGAAAATGACCAAAGTGTCAATGACAGACAAAAATGTGTATTTAGACACCTCTTGAGCAAGATACTGAAGATATAAGGCTATGAGCAACGTTTACTCCGATAAAAAACAGTGTGAGTGCAAAAATTAAGAGTTGAGCTGAGAGTTTTGACGTAAAATGAATGGAGATCTGTTCGTTGTTGATTGCTCTCGTTTCATTGAGAAAGCCAATGGCGCCAAATCCCCGGATTTGAACCCGATGGATTGATAATCAATTGCGGAGAGCTAAGCTGAAGAAATATCACAATCTGCAACCAAAACCAAGAGCGATAAGAGAGTTGATGTGCGCATTGAAGTTAACATGGGAAGATTTGCCTTTGGAACGCAGCAACAGGGCCATCAAGAACTTTGCAAAGATACTGGGCTGTAAGTAAAGCAATTTCAAAGAAGTGCTGGCATTGGTGGTGGGCACATTGAACACACGTTGTGAATCACTATCAAGTTCATTTCCAAACAGTTATTTGAGATATGACTTGATAAAATCGCGTTTTTGTTACTTTTTGTTGCGTTACGTTTTTGAATCGTCAAAAACAGTGGTTGGCCTCAGTAAAAGCGATATCACGTTTGTTCTGTTTGAAATATTGTGATGAAACCTAGCCAGCATATTCAAATACGAAGTATCTTTAAGCCTGCAAAATTTCATTTCGAAATTCTTTCTTTTGGTCAAGATAATGACAAAAACCGTAGGGGGTATTTTTTGGCCCACCCTGCATGTTTGTATACTCACCTTGGATTCTGAATTTCGACCTGCAGTTTTTGCTGATAGTGATCCAATGGCACATTCACAGAGAATAGCAAGAATGACTGCACCGTATACCGCCTGCATCGTCAAATGACTGCAAATAATATTAAAAAGAATGAGAGCACCTAATTATATCTATCTTGGGCTGTAAGTAAAGCAATTTCAAACGAAAACTTCTAGATCTCCTTTTTCAGAAAGATCTGATCTTTACTCAGCTTCACTCCTTGCTCTTCATCTTATGCGCAGCAGTCGGACACACCTTATTGTCTGTCCTTTATGCTCTTCGCACTTCATCTTTGTCAGGATAAATTCAGATTTCTAGTCGTTTGCGCCCATTCTACTTCCCGCGAGAGACAATGCAACCGAAGGCATTGATCAAGTCTGGTCAATATAGCTTTGTTTGTTTGTGCACTTGTTATAGCGCCACTTCAAGCACACTACTCAGAGGTGCTCCCGACTGCAGAGCGGACACTGCATCGAAGTTTCACGCCGAAGCGTTGAGCAATCTCGAGTGAAAGACTTGCCCAAGGTCTCTACGCGGCGACTTAATTGAAGTAGATTCGAACCTCGAACCTTCGGGCTTCAAGGCAACGACGCCACCACCACTACACCACCGCGCCCCACAACTGCGTTATGCTAGGATATTCATTAATTTTGGCTCATGCGTTTCTTTCCTATTCGAATTTGCGAGTACTTCAATCAGTCAAACAATCAATAACCCCTAGGTATCCGATACACTCTTCACAAAGTGTCTTCAGCTGGATCTGTCTGTTGGTCCTTTCCTCACCAGTCTTCGATGTCGTCTGTCCGTTCACTAGGTGACCTTCCTCCTTTGTTTGTGCCAACCACCCATCGTTCAAAACATTGGCTTCTTGAAGTTTCTGTTCTCTCCCATTCTGCAGATGTGTCCGAACAAATCAACGCTTTCGCTGAATTATCTTCTGCTCTCAGTCATTACCCTATCCTGCATTGCATTGTTGCAGATCTTCTGAGTTCACCCATGCTTCCTCAGCATTTTTCTTTATCATCATCTCTCGAATGTTAACATACTCTGATTTTTCTTTCTTAGTAGGCTACCCATGTTTGACAACCACACATCATTTATACACCGTGGTTCAATAAGAAAGTAAGCTAAACTTTTTTCATATATCTAATGCCTGTAAATCAATCATACTAAGAATGTCTAAATATTTAGAGAATTGAACCAAGAATACGATTGCAACATATCATGTCATAACTTTTAGCGAAGGACTTGCTCAAGGTCCCTATGCGACTTAAGGTGGACTCGAACCTGGATCCCTCTGGCTCCATAGCACCGAACATACCCCTACACCAAAGCGTCCCACAATCCGCATGCTGCTAACCAATTGCAGCATATGAGGCGCGGTGGTGTAGTGGCGCAGTTCGCTGCCCTGCAGCCGGGGGTTGCAGGTTCGAATCCACCTCAAGCCGCCGCGTTGGGATCTTGAGCAAGTTCTTCACTCGCAATTGCTCAGGCGCTTATGCGTGAAACTTCGATGCATTGTCTGCACTGTCGTCCAGAGCGCCTCTGAGTAGCGAACTTGAATAGATGCTATAGAAATGGAAAAATAAATATGTAAATAAATGTGAATTGTGGCATTACGTTGGAGAAAAACCATTGATTGATATTATGTTGCATATTATGATAGCGACTATATATAGAAATCTTTTGTACCAAACACTGCATGTAGGCTATTCTTACTTGCTTCGGTTGCTTAAAACGTTATCCGAGACTGCAAATTAATTAGCGGATATTTGTCTTTTTAGTGCTGCCCGTGTTCTACTGTTCTACGCTGACAACTTCCAACGACTATATGCTCTTCAAGGCATTTTATAATACTGGAAGTAGGTGTATACGAAGTTGATTGACAGGCAGCCTACCCGGGTTCAATCTGCAACGATTGGCAGTCGACTCACAGACAAAACCTTTCCAGCACATAAAAATTTAACTATTTTAGACATCGGGGGAAGCAAAAAAATCAATTTCATCAAATATTTAATGTACTTTTGAAGTTCATAACACAGGATCCATATCTCCAAAGTCCTTTAATGCAACGCATAATCAATGCGACTGAATGCTTATGACTGTTGTGAATCAAATGTGTTGCACTGAACTTATCTCTATTGCACCAACAAAGACGACATATTCATATCAGCTTTAGTGGAAGATTATGCAAACTGCCTTTACACACATCTGCGTGCATTTATTATACTGTAAGAGCAGACCTTAGACTGTATCGGATCATGCGAAAGAATTAAACAAGCAATCGCATTCATATAAGATTGGAATGAGTCATGAACGCTGTACCAGGTGCGTACCAGGAGCGTTCCAGCGTTTAGGCCATTAGTGTTAAGCTTCGAACCTGCTGTGTAACCGACCTGCGTGTCGTGCGAAGCGGGCCGTCTTTCGTATAACTTGTATCTGTAATCATCCTGCGGTCTGTCAGATTGAATGTTAATAAACGAAGATTATTATTAACAAGAAATACGCCCATCTCTGCTTGCAGCAATGGATCGTTCCTTGAGGAACTCCCGAGTATAGTCTGTATAAATTATTATCTTGCGTTAATTTGTATTCGTGCATATTGTGGATTAACGCAACTTATGCTCCTTTCTGTTAATGTATGTTTAAACCGAACATTCAAGAAACTTACATATTTATTTCTGACCACCGTCACAAAGCAGCGCATTGCGAATGCGCGCAGACAAGAGCGCGCAGACAAAATACGTGAGGGAATTTCGCGCCGGAAAAACCATCCGACAAAGGCGCGCAGCTTATCAAGAAAAAGTATGGTATCTACTATCTAACGTTAGCAAAATGATCAATAACGAACATCCTATGCTTCACATTCTGTCCTCGGCCCGCGAGGCCGCGACCACTTAGCTGTAGGCCTACTTGTGTACATCCATAAACTAAACTGTTATTGAATTAACGTAGGACTACTATACACCGTGATTCAAAAAATAGTAAGCCAAATTATTTTTCATATATCTCTAATGCCTGATAACATATCACTCTAAAATTGTCCAAATATTTAGAGAATTGAACCAAGAATATGATTCCAAGATTTCATGAGATAAAGTTGAACGGATAAAAAGATATGTTTCTTTCAACTTCATATGCCGAAATTTCAGTTTACAAGCAATTTTCTGCTAGATTCAATCAAATGTGAGTCAAACTTTTTCAGTATCTTTATGGCCTGATAATTAATTAATCATAGTAAAATGTTCCCAATATTTAGAGAATTTAATCAAGAATGGGATTTCAAAATATCAAGTCATAAATTTGAACGGATAGAAAGATATGAATACTTTAACGTCATCTCCCGAAATGTCAGCTTTCAGCAAGTCTGTTATGGTGTTCTTTGCGGTTTTGACGCTTGATAGTTCCCAATTTTGGTCTTCAGTGACCCTGGAGTAAAAATTAATGGATCCTATTATCGCGACGTTCTGCTGTCGCAACATCCTCTATCTGTAATCAGAAATCTAGCCCATTGAAGGCTGGGTTTTTTTAACAGGACAGTGCCCCAGCCCACAGAGCCAAGGAAACCATTGAATTGCTGACAAGAGAGACGCCAGACTTCATTTCTCCCACATTATGGCCTCCGAACAGTCCATATTTGAATCCTGTCGACCATAAAGTGTGGAGCTTGATGCAAGACCGAGTAGACAACAATCCATGGTATAACGATCTAAATAAGCGTTTGATGGAAGTGTGAGATGACCTGGACCAGCGGATAATCGACTATGCTGTTGTCCAATGGCGCCAACGCCTCCAGGCTTGCGTGCAAGCAGGAGGAGGACATTTTGAGCATCTTATTGAATTAAATAATCAAACCAAACTGTGGGAATCATGTTGTTATTCAATTCTCTACATATCTGGAAATTTTTAGCATGATTAGTCATCAGGTATTAGAGATATAAGAAAAACAGTTTGACTTACTTTTTTGGAATCTAACAGAAAATTGCTTCCAAACTGAAATTTCGTCATATGAAGTTGAAAGATGCATATCTTTTTATCCGTTCAACTTTATCTCATGAAATCTTGGGATCATTTTCTTGGTCCAATTCTCTAAATATTTGGAAAATTTTAGCGTGATATGTTATCAGGCATTGGAGATATTTGAAAAACATTTTGGCTTACTTTTTTTTAATCACGATGTATGACTATTTCTACCCGAGACACTGGTCGCTTATTACCTTCAAGTAACCGACACACTTCAAATTCATGGCCTGTAGGCATATATCAAATCTTCAAATAACCTGTAAACATTTGATCAAGCATGCACTACCTCATAAACTACCTCATAAACTAATGTTATACGGACTTTGCAAGTCCGCATAATATTATTATAAGCCCAAAATTACCAAGTATGGGCCTTAAAAGTAGCAGTGCCCAGTGTATTTGCCCCCTCTGCTCCATCTCCCCGGATGCGGGCGCAAGAACAGAAACTCTGCTTTTGTACAGAGACATAGAGTGGTTCCCAACCTTTTTTGACTTTATGGCCACTTTTTCTAAGTTGGAGGACACAAGGGCCACTTTTTCTTAGTTGAGGGACATTAGGGGACACAAGGCTAAAATTTAGTTAACTAAAAGCAAATAAAATTGTCATAATTGAATAAAATAGAATGTTTTATGCTATTTATTGACGCCAGAAAAAAAATTGCAATAGAAAGTATACAGCTATGTGTTCTATCCTATATTTTCATACATTTTTGGTAATTCTTTGCGAGATGCGGGTCATTTTTTAGGCCCCCGGGGTTGAGAACCACTGGTCTAGGAAAAATCCAGGGTGGGCAATCCGGCCATGCCCCATTTGGCAATTTACACAGAACGTGGTCCACAATTATTGAGCGTGATTTTAAAAAAGGTTATCAGATTTTAGAGTAGCGCACTTGGCATTTTTTCATAAATGTTGGGAGAATGACTAAAAATAGGTCGTCAGAAGAAAGTTCGGTCAAAGCCATACCTTGATTCCCCTCCTATTTCCCCCATGAAACTTTCTGGATCCGTCACTACATAGGCCTATAATAAGTGCACGACGTCATTTAGCTATTGGCTATTCCGGATTTATTTTTGGTAGTCTAAAATTTTTCCCCCCCACTGCTGAAATCTCCCCAACACCTAAGGAAGTCGACACATTACGTCCTGAAAGACATTAGGCCTATATCCTTTTAAAAAATCATATTGACTGCTACTAACTTTTAAATTCATGAATACAGCGCCATATTTACGACTTCCATTGAGCTACGGCGTTGAAAATATCAACTTTTTTCTGGGGATCATGTAATCCCTCGGGATGGCAAAAATTAAAGGATATACCATTGTGTGTTTTTATTATCCCTTTTTGCCCCCACCCCGAGGTAGAAAAAAATCCCTCAAGCTCTTTGAAACTTTCTTATGTAGTTAGTGGTCCTCGTCCTCATGCGTTGTGCGACTTATTATTGCTTTTTTTGCCATGAGGATTGAGGAACCTTATTCCCCCCCAGAGATTTATCATCATCATCATCCTCCTCCTCATCATCGTCAATGTCACGACTTTCCAGGATGAGACTGTTGCAGATGGTGTGAATGAAACAGCGAATGCATTCATGTCTTAAATTCTCATCGTATCTGTCTCCCTACTTCCTGCCATCCCATATGATGCGCTGCTATTCCATGTGTGGGTGTGCGTGTGTGTGTGTGTGTGTGTGTGTGTGTGTGTGTGTGTGTGGGTGTGCGTGCGTGTGTGCGTGTGTGTGCGTGTGGGTGTGCGCGTGTGTGCGTGTGTGTGTGTGCGTGCTTGTGTGCGTGTGTGCGTGATAGTGTGTGTATGTGTATGCGTGTGTGTGTGAGAGTGTGTGTATGTGTGTGTGTGTGTATATATGTGTGTGCGTGTGTGTGGGAGAGTGTGTGTATGTGTGTGTGCGTGCGTGTGTGCGTGTGTGCGTGCGTGTGTGTGTGTGTATGAGTGTGCGTGTGTGTGTGGGTGTGCGTGTGCGTGTGCGTGTGTGTGTGTGTGCGTGTGTGTGTGTGCATGTATGCTCCTTTCATCTGTAGTTGTGGTGCGCAGGTGCAAAGGATGCGTCGTCTGTTACTGAAAAAGGAATATTGTTCATTCGACCGAAATGGCAATTATTCGATTATATCATCATAACCATCATCTCAGAAATAGAAAAGTGAATTACGTTTCATATCCGCGAATCTACAAGATGGCATTTAATTAATGCAAATTCTATTTTCCATGAGACTGACCTGCGTTCACAGTTGTCCGCGCACATAATTATTGCGGCTGCAGGTTCGAAATTCCCAAACCACCTCAAGCCGCCGCGTTAGGGACCCTGAGCAACTCTTCCCTCGCAATTGCTCATGCGCTTTGGCGTGAAACTCCGGTTCATTGTCCTCGCTAAATTCAGGAACCCCTCTGAGTAGAAATCCTGAAGGATCACTATTAACAAGTGCTCACACACATACACACACTTACACGGGGGTCCCCGTAGCTCAGTGGTGAGAGCGCTTGTCGTTAAACTGAGAGTCAGCCGCGCGGACCCGGGTTCAAGCCTCACTCAGGGCAAAAATTTATTTGATTTTTCTGTTAGCTGCCGCTGGCGCTTTGCTGATGTGTTGCTTGACTCGGGTTCTGCTAAAAATAAAGATAGCCCCTCCCACTTCTGGCTTGGCCGATCAGAAGTGATCCAGTACTTAGGCCATTAGTTAAGTTACCGAACCCACTGCTGTAAAGCCGATCTGCGTGTCGTGCTACAGTGGGCCGTATTTCGTATAACATGTACTTGTGATCGTTCTGCGGTGTGTCAGATTGAGTTATTAAAAAGAAAATATTAATATTATTATTTCATACATATATAAGTATATACATGATTATATATAATATTATGAATGGACGTCGAACGTGTGTGTACGCGTGTTAATTAACTTATGACTATGACATTGACTTTCATTAGTCAGTTTACATTCAACATTTGCACGCATACGACTTATTACTAGTGATGTAGCTTTTCCGGAAAAGTATGGAAAGTTTCCGGAAAGTTTCCGGAAACTTTCTGGAAACTTTCCGGAAACTTTCCGAAGAACCGGAAAATACATTAAACTCAGAAAATATAAGAATTTCACTCTCAGAAATTTTTCTTATCGTTTAAACTCCTTTTATTTACAGTACTTCTGTCGATGAAAACAATGTTGAACTTAAAAATAATTAATATGAGCAATAAACATTATTCATTAGCATTTCAGACTAGAGTAGCCTATAGAAAACTAGTTGCTTGCATGTCTGCAGTCATCTCTGTTGCAGGAAATGTGTAAAAACCTGATATAAACATGAAATAATACAGCAACAATTTCTGTTTCTGTCTGATATTTTCATAACTCACAAATATGAAGGTGACTGAATGATACAAAATATTTTCTCTAAATATAAAGCAAAGTTTAATTGCATTTAATTCCTAAATGTATCCATTTTTGGGGCTGTGTGAACAATTATCACTAACACTAGCAGTGCCATCTATTGAATAAACAATTACTTATAACCACCTTAGACTGCTTATAGTGATGGATGTATTTACTAACATTACATTGAAAGAAAATTTGGACTCCTTAGAGTTGAGTATGTATTTAATAATATTTTATTGGTGAAAAAATACGTCGGAAAGTTTCTGGAAAAATATGAAACTTTCTGGACAATTTTTCCACCTCACAACACTAACTTCTGATAGTGATTGATGTATTTAGTAACATTATATTGAAAGAAAATTCGGACTCCTTAGAATTGAGTATGTATTTAATAATATTGTATTGGTGGAAAAATAAGTCGGAAAGTTTCCGGAAAAATATGAAACTTTCTGGACAATTTTTCCACCTCACAACACTAACTTCTGATAGTGATTGATGTATTTAGTAACATTATATTGAAAGAAAATTTCAGACTCATTAGAATTTAGTATGTATTTAATAATATTTTATTGGTCGAAAAATATGTCGGAAAGTTTCCGGAAAGATTCGTCGGAAAGTTTCCGAAACTTTCCGGAAAGATATGAAACTTTCCGAGGAAAGTTTCCGCCTCACAACACTACTTATTACAATAATAATTATTGATTCTTTGAAGATATAATTATGTAGATACCCAACACCGCACGACCGAAAGTTTTGTTTGCAAAGTAGTACTCTGAAGAATCTCCTAATATATAGGCTACCTATACAGGATCATGCACATGCAAAATTGCAAATGTCATGCATGCACTGCTTGCCAAAATCTTCTGGTTTCTCGGTAATCGGTATATATCGTGCATCAACACAAGACACACCTCACCGCAGACTATCCTCTCTTCCGGTAAAAATCTCTTTCGCTTGACTGGAACTTAAGCTGCACTCGCTGTCAGTGGCGTAACCAAGAGGGGGACTTCGGGGGTTGAACCCCCCCATTGGCCTAGAAAAAAGATTTTTTTAATCGTAGTAATTTTATCCACTTAAATAGAAAAAATTAAAACAGTTGCTTGTAGTAACAATTGTTTTTCTTACTTTATTCCCTTTGTTACTTTATTCCTTTTTTATTTACTGTAATACTGTTGGGTTGGTTTCAGAAAGGGTATCCGGCCCCCATGAAAAATTCCTGGCTACGCCACTTCACCGTAATGTCTACAGCGTTTCTGTGACTAAAGCAACTTAAGCATACTGATGCATGATGACCTTTGGCATTCCGTATTTATTTTAGATTAATATAGGTTTGCTATAATTATAGCCTATAGAACCTGCTGAAATCTGTTGATGAGATAACTACTAAACAACTGCTGACTATGGTAACGATTTTATAGGGGCAAGAGGGGCTCTTGCCCCTCCTTGGCAAATTGACACTTTATTTTTATAACTACTAGGTCTATGCTTTTTATTTTCAACAAATTTCTTGGCACTAAAGTTTAAATCGTAATCGTGCATTTATTTATATTTTGCGCAACTTGAAGAGAAACTCAAGTAATAATAGGCCTACAAAGTGAAACCGAGAAATTTACTTTTGCATCAGAAACTTACAGTACAAGACTTAGTAGCCTACTCAATGTACTCATGCTCTAACAGTCTAGCTTACTTGCTACCTGCCTTGCATTTTCAAGCAGTTTTTCTGTAAAAGTCTTGCTAAAAAAAGTTTTTTTCCGTGACCATGCATTGCGGATGCCCATGATTCCATAATATTGCTTTTGTTAAGTCAATAAAGACGCTGCTGAGAATTCATTTTTATCAGCTGCTGTTGGGATTTGCTCTTGTAAGTTAATAAGTGACACAGCTGTCGAGCGACCTGAACCGTCTTGCAGAGAATATTGTATTATTTTAATCATCGTGGTAAAGACGGAGAGGATGGAGATTTTTTAAATTGGTTAGATTCTTCTTTTTTCTTATTTCCATAATTATGGGCAAATGTTTCGCTTATTTTAGTTGAAGTGGGATTATCCTTGATGGTAGACATAGGTCTACATGTAAATGAGCAGTTGACAATTTCTGACAATTGTCGAGTAGGCTAATAAATTTGTGGAACGCTATCATAGTATCAATATTCCTTCCAATACCAAGTCACGGTTGCGTCTAATAGTGTGTGATTATAATTATTATTATTATTATTGGTAATTTCTTCATAGGCAATTAACTTAAGTAAAACGCCAGCAAAATTGGTGAGGGAGGCTTTCATGACATCTGTCATATAATAGATAGCCGAGGAAATCTGCTGGAAGATGCATGGTTCACCCAGGGGCGCCGTTAGGCGTACGCACTTACGCAAGTGCGTACAGCGCGGAAAGGCTAAAAAAATAACGCTGTGGTCCAGTGATTCTCATTCTGACGTCTGTGATATCTGCCGCAATCAATAAACTGCAATTTATGACTGATGACATTTGTACTTACCACATTAACTACATGTATTCTTAATTAATAACTATGGCTACCTGGATTGGTTTACGCAATTCAACAATTAGGTCAATGCATACGATAAGCACAAATAGAACAATTCTATCCTATACATATCTTAAGCACAAATATAAACAATTTTCTATCCTATGCACACGATAAGCACAAATAGAACAATTTTCTATCCTATGCATGTATACGATAAGCACAAATATAACATTTCTATCCTATGCATATCATAAGCACAAAATAATAATAGAACAATTTTCTATCCTATGCATACGATAAGCACAAATAGAGCAATTTTCTTCCCTATGCATACGATAAGCACAAATAGAATTTTTTTTTATCATATGCATACGATAAGCCCAAATAGAACAATTTTCTATCCTATGCAGACGAAGTAGGGCCTATAGTTCCTGCCTTCCTGGTTCGTAGCTAATCTATTCGCTGATTTCAGTTCTTTTATTTAACATGCGTGATGTTATTGACTTGTTGTCAAATATTAGACACAATCTAGCAAGTGCTAGGTTTTAAGACCGCAGTTGCACTCTGACCCCTTCAGCTTGCAAGGTCAACCGGACGCACATCGCAGTAAAGACAATACTCGATGAGTAAAGTAATCAGTCATGTCACACACTATTCAGTATTAATGAGCATTTCTCCTGACTGATTAAATTACTCTTGATAGATATTAGACCGGTCGTCTAGTGGCAATTACTCTGCGCTGCTCAGCTTCACTGTTGCTCGACGGAAAAGAGCCACAACGACCACGAATTATTCTTTAGCCTACTTGTGCGAACAACACAAGCGCCGCTCGCTCATTATGGCTCACACGTACATGTACATGTATGCATGTATATTATGTACATGTAGCCTACATGATTGGCGATGCCTTGCTAATTAAACCGTAATTAACCAACGTCTATATTTATCATTCTCGTCGTTCACGACTTGTGATCAACTATTTTTGCCACAGACGAAAATAATCGAGGGCCTGGTTCATCAAAGCTCAGTCATCAATCTATGTCTTTACTGCTTTGTCCGGGTCTGTGCATCTTTCGAAATATGCTTTTCTCTCGCTCTGTCTGTCTATTATGAGTATCTTTCTTTTCGCTCCGTCTTTAGCATGAGTGTTCAGTGGCCGAATTAGTGCTCGTGAATAAACTGGTGCCCTGCGCTTGGCGCTCGATTAGCGCTTTAGTAATTGGAGATTGCGATTACGTTTACGAATCACAGAGCTGGTCGTTATGAAGTTAAGTCCCCCGAACGTGGCATTGCCCTCAAACCAACATATTATTAAGTTCCAATTATTCGTCATCAAGCCTCAAACTCATCCATCACTGTGGCAGGTTTCCTAGAGTCATCGCTAATATCATATTTAAGTCTAGGCCGCACCCAAACCGAACGCAGACCAACCTACGACATGCAGCAAACATATAAATTAACCGCACAATAGTTTTGACAACGACTCTTGACTACGGTATACCTATAGGTTCTACTCTTCTGGTTTGTATCTAGGCTACTGTGAAACCTTCATTCATGACAAACTATAGACCTACGCATAGCTGACATAAGCTTGTATAATATAAATTATAGGCAAAGCAAAATAACATCTCACATTTAAAATCGACTTTTACAGTTTATACTCCATTAGGCCTACATATGGCACGCGGTCCTTTAGTAGGCCTAAACTGAAGCTGGATGGTCTTTTTGAAATATCGTTCGGTTGAATTGAACACAATCCAAGACGAACATAACACCAAGTCCCACCTCATGGATTAGACTATAGAGCTGGACGCAGAGGGGAAGCAGGGGTGTCGAACAGCATTATTCTCTTCTGCGAGAGATTGCAAGACTAGTTGCTTGCAGTAGACCTATTGCATGGTCATTGCTTGTAGCAAAAACAGGTGGTGCGTAAATGTTTTGAACACTTGCCGCGCATGGCTGACACTGCAGGGTCTTTTTGCTGTTAATGCGGCAACACACATCGCTTAATCTCTTAACTCCTCGGATCTGGATAATCAGTAGCCCAGCATTTCATAAACCTGTCATCTTCCAGAGCAGTTTATCCCAACCAAAACGTGCAAAGAGTCGCTGTTCAATATCTTAGGGAACTGTACCGCGTGAGCTTAAGCCATGTGAAATATTTTGGTGCGGGCGTAGGTTTATAATTATAGCCCATAATTTATATATACAGGGTGCGCCAAAAAAGTAATCCCCTACGGCTTTCAGCCCATATCTTGGCCAAGCATACGACTTTTTAAATGAAACTTTACAGTCTTAAAGGCAATTCATATTTACATGAAATGGTCAAATTACAAAAAAATATTTCAAACAGAACAAAAGCTATATCACTTTTAGTGAGGCCACCCACCGTTTTTTGACGATTCAAAAACGCGACGCAACGAAAAGTAACCAAAAATCAATCTAATTATTCTGGTCAATATCTTGGCCAAAAATAAGAATATCGAACTGAAATTTTACAGGCTTAAAGACAATTCATATCTGCACATGGTGGTCAGATTCCATCAAAATATTTCAGACAGAACAAAAGTCATACCACTTTTAGGGAGGTCATCCACCATTTTTGACAATTCAAGACGAAACGCAACAAAAAAGTAACAAAAACACAATTTTTTCTCATCTCAAATAATTGGTATCAAATAGCCTTGATATTTCCAGATGATCATTATTATAACTATTTAAAAGAGAAACAGGGTATCAGCGTAGCTGTGCGTCACTGAGAAGTCACTTAGCAAGATGACAATCAAATTGGTAAATAAGAAATCTGTCAGATTAATCAACAGGTCCATCAAGAACTTTGCAAAGAGACTCAAAAGAAGTTTTGGCACTGGTGGTGGGCACATTGAACACAAGTTGTGAATCACTATCAAGTTCAGTGCCAAACAGTTATTTGAGATATTACTTGATAAAATCACGCTTTTGTTACTTTTTGTTGCGTTACGTTTTTTAATCGTCAAAAACGGTGGGTGCCATAGCCTCACTAAAAGTGGTATAACTTTTGTTGTGTTTGAAATATTTTAATGAAATCTGATCATCATGTGTAAATATGAATTGTCTTTGAGCCTGTAAAATTTCATTTCGAAATTCTTACTTCTGGCCATGATAATTATTAGCAAAAAAACTTTTAACATTTGCGTTTCGTTTTTGAATCGTCAAAAAACGGTGGGTGGCCTCACTAAAAGTGATATAATTTTTGTTCTGTCTGAAATATTTGTTTGTAATTTGAGCATTGTACGTATATATGAATTGCCTTTAGGACTGTAAAGATTCATTTAAAAATTCGTATGTTTGGCCAAGATATGGGCAAAAAACCGTAGAGGATTACTTTTTGGCGCACCCTGTATATAGCCGAAGAATAGTTTGCTGCTTGCTGGCTATATTGCGTATGCACGAGAGTCGTAAATTAAACGAATATGCTCATGAACTGTTATATGTATGTTCCACAATAATGTTGCTCCTTTTCTTGAATGCAGTCCAATCTGCGAATAATATATTGCGACTGTTCTTTGGTTCTGAGATTCCAGCAGATCTCTGTGCAATCGGATTTCCAATTTATCACCCACGGGCTATATGGGTGATAATAGAGAGCGGAGGGCAAAAGAGATTCGATGGGATGAAAAAACGACCCAATCAGGCAAAAGATTAACTCATTTATCTCTGATTCAAAGTAGACTATATATATATATATATATATATTATATATATATATATATATATATATATATATATATATACGAAGAAGAGGAGAAGAGTCAGCCACATCCAAAGTAGATCGATCAATCAGCTCTGGTTTCCAGTTAATTAATTCGGCACCGGTCAGACACTCACTGCCTATCGACCCACATTATTTTGTGTTGTTGACCTTTCTTTTAATGGAAAGAACAGACTGGGTTTTGCAGCTTTTATTATATTTGTAAAGTTCTCTGAAGCAATGGCTCTGCGAGGCATCAGCAATTGCAAAAAGATTCTTCAGAGTCCAAAACTGCAAGACGAATCTATGTTCCTTATTGTACTGACAAGCCAAAGCTGTCTCAACAGAAAAATGCGACATTGGTCAGAATGTCTTATTTAACGTAGGCTATCTTATTTTAACATTCAGTATTTTATTTAATATTAATTAGTGAGTATGTCAAATAGGCTATTGAAATTGGGAAATAACTAATGAACCAAAAAGCACACACCCAGTCACCCACGCACATCCTTTTCTAAGGGGGTGTGTGTGGTTGTGCGTGCGCGGAAGTTTGGTTCTAGCAGCCAAAAATATCTGTCATTACACATGCTATAGACCTGCAGAGCAATGGTCAACTTCAGTTGCATTCTTAGGTCGAAATAATAATATTTTATTATTAGAAACACAAATGAGCGCAATTAATTATTAATCTCACTGATGAACTGATGTACCGAGAATAAAACAATCACAGGTGGTCAAGGGTTTTATATAAATTATTTTTTAAGAAAATAGTACCAAGGTTCAGAAACACAATAGGCCACATTAGCCTACTGTTTCACTGCACATACATTTCCGCATAATTCTATCAACGTAACCACGTCCTTAAAGTTGGAGGGTACATAATGGAAATTCTGAGTAGGAGTAATTATAGCGAGCGCGAAATGCGTGAAGCCGCGATTGCCGAAGACAAGAAGAGCCCCTAACGATTATGGGGCATGGGGAGCGTCGTAAGCTGGGCAGAGCCCCAGAAACCGACGCAATTTTGATGCCAAATCGAGTGTATTTTGGGTTCTAGTTAACCTGAAATTTTACAACTAGCCTATAAATTATACGATATCGAAATAGAAGTAGGCTAACTAAACCACCTCAATCTAACCAAACCACCTCGATCTGTGAAAGTCCAAATCTAAACCAGTCAATCAATCACTTAATGAGCCATATGAGCTAACATTTGACATTGCTTACAAATAAACTGGCACAGCTTCTTGGAATGCAAAAGCTTACCCTAAAGGGACAGAAGTCATGCAACATATGTCCCTAGAGCTATTGAAAAAAGTCAAAACTCAAGAGTCACATAATACCGCCAAAGATCAGTTTCTGTGATTCACACTTAGCAACAAATTCTCGTGTACGGTAATCTGTGAGACACTGAGACTGTCGGGGTACGAGGTGCAAGCAGGATTAAAACGCTCTTGACTCAACCTTATGCTGAGAAGCCACGTTCTTAATATGCCAATATATATATAATATATATATATATATATATATATATTATATAGGTCTATTGAAACGGCTATTAGCAGCAGTCGTTGGCAAAAGTTGGGAAGGACCATAATCTCGTCGGAAGTTGGGGGACCGTCCCAGGCCTCTCAGAAGTAGGAGTGACGCGTCACGTGGGTCCCATAGGATGGTTGCGCCTATACGATAGGCCTATACATACTATGTTAAACATCTGCCTAATTCGTGCCGAATTGAAGCTATTTCCTGTTACTCCTTCTTGAAACTTGCCAAATCAGTAACCATGTGTTCAATACTTCGTGGCTACTCCAATGCAAACATTCTTAACCTAAAACGCACATGACATTCTACCTCTAAATAATATTAAAATATCTGTATAGCGTGATGTCCATCTCATTAGGGCGATTAGGCAACCTACGATACCTATTTGTAACCTATAATAGTGATAACAGTATCACGCACGCTACAACTTTTCTAAACATGCGAGTGCTATTTCAGTCTCGCTACTTGCACGCGTGGGTCTGCTGTGATATTGTGCGTGTTTGCGTGAGTTGCGATAGCAACTACGTATGATATGACTGTTGTTGAAAGACGAGATAATAGATTCCCTGCAGCCAAACTCACATAATATCCTATGCCTGATGCAGCTTAATTACGTGGACGTAGTAAAAATTACCCACTGAAGTAGGTAAAGGAGCATAATAATAGATAGTCTTTCTTCGAAGCTTGCAGAGAGCAATGGAAGCAGAAAGGGAGACAGACAAAGGAGTCAAATTAGCGGGAAAGCAGGAAGCGAGTCTACAAAAAGATTATTAAAACACGTGCATCATGCGCAGCCTTTGTGAGCTGACAGACGATAAAAATAGAAATATTTGATAAGAGACGAATGTAGGAATTATAGGCCTAGGTCTAATTAAGCCGGCGAATTTTATTGATGGGCTACGTTACTATAATAGGCTACTCGAGTAAACAGGATGTCTGTATGGATAGATCATGCTATGATCATCATGGATGGCCAGTGGCGTAGCCAAGAGAGGGGTTTCGGGGGTTAAACTCCCAATTGGCTTAGGAAAATATTTTCTAAAGGTTATCTATCCACTTAAATAAGAAAAAACAAAACAATTGCTTGTAGTAACAATTGTTTTTCTTACTTTATTCCCTTTGTTACTTTATTCTCTTTTTATTTACTGTAATAGTTTTGGGCTGGCGTCAGGAAGGGCATCCGGCCAGGCCATAAGCCCCCCCATCATAAATTCCTGGCTACGTCACTGTGGATGGCTGATAATTGATTGCCAGCTGTAGGCCTATGACTCACTTGCCTTTACAACATCTTGACCAGGGACGACATTGTCAATTTTCAAAAAAGGTCAGATCCGTCCCATAAAGGCTAGAAAAGCTAGATTTACAATTGGTCTATTTTAGTCTTTCGGTCATAACTTTTGTACCTCGATCTGCGGTGAAAGCTTAATCTGATGACCTTTTGTAGTCTTTCACGAATTACATGTCTTCCGTCAATTTTTTTACCTGAAAATATATCTATGTTTACCTGAAATTTTTAACCTGAAAATGCCAGAAAAACCTTTGTGAGAAAAAAAGCTAAATCCAGCCAAAACCGGAAAACCTTCAACTAGGTGGAAAAAGCTACGAGTGGCATCGTATTCTTGATGTCGCAAGTCTCTTAATTCGTTCTGCAACATGTAGCTACATGTATAGCTGTATACTATATTATGGTAGGCTTAATTAATCTCGCTATTCTGTCTCAAGCATCTTCACAATATTATTAACGCAGCTCAAGCTTCGAAATGGTCGTTCTCTCATTCTGAAAGAGGATTTCATGCAATCTGTAACATATGAGCCTATAAATGATCCTGTTCGAACGTGTATGTAGGCTATCTGCATGGCCTGCGTATAACCAGGTCGGGTGAGTTTCTATTAAGTATATATGCGCTATACAAATGAGCACTACCATAGCGAAGATCGCTAGGCCTATAGGTCTAGTTACATAAATGTAACTAGGCCTATAGGCCTAGCGATCTTCGCTATAGTTAGCTTAATTGCTGCGCTTGTGAGCAAGTAGGCCTAAGTATATATAGGGCCTAGGCCTATATAATTTTAATTTATTTTACTTTTTTTCTTAACAGAAAAAAGCAAACAAACATAATACAATTATGGCAGTGAACATAATACTTTAACATAATTTGGTGAAGAATTAAGGGGAGAGTCGGGAGACCCAGAAGGGATGGACAATCCTGCTAATACATAGGGCCACCCATTATTCATGTAAAATATTTTTTTAGAAACATGACAGCACATTCAATTGTAGAAATATAAAAGATTATTAGAGAGAGAAAAAAATATAAGGCTATAATAAACAATCGACAAATAGAGTAGGCCTACAATGAAAAAACAAATCTAAACTAATGACTTAACTAAGGTCTTAACTATATATATATATATATATATTATATATATATATATATACATATTAGGGTGTCTCTTAGAAATGAAAGTTCAAAATTTTAATCTCTCACCCCTTCAAGTCGTGAGGTTGATGGAGAAAAAATTTATAAAAAAATTTGATCGAAATCGGGTAATATTTAGAGGTCGCCCTTTGATGTCAAAGTTTAGACATGTAGCCCCATTGTTTAAAATTATGCTACATAGTTCGCATTGTTAAAGAAGTCCTAGATTGCCGTATTAATTGGCTAATTTCAATCTATACTAGGAGTGAAGCAGGCTAACACCTTCTATTCACTGTTATTCATTCCGATAATTTATATAGCGCCTTTTCAAGCGACCTACACATAGGCGCTCTCAGCACAGCAACAGCTGACAAAGTGAGATTTGAGCGACTTATAAAAATCAGACGAGATTTACCCGGCCATCAATCACAAGTCTACTGGGAGGCCATTCCAGATGCAGGGACCCACAATCGGAAAGGCTCAACGCTTCTAATGAAAGTATGAGCTCGCAGAACTGACAGCTCCCCAGAGAACAGCAAAGGGTATGATGATCTTTGTTGACCTGTCTCTTTGACCTCGCAAAGGAAGATCCAACTTCCACATGGCATATTGGCCATCTTCAAATTCTCATATCGAGTGCTGGATTGCAAGATAGCAACTTTGCAGTTTGTCTTCCACCTCAAGACCTGGGTTGCTATTCAAGTCAGGGTTGAAGCACCTCTGAAAGACTTTTGACTCATGACCGAACCCCAAAATGCAAACTGAAGCAATTTCCAATGTCACATGCAAAAGGCTTGGACAGCATCAATGGTACCTTTCTGAGGAACTTCTTGATTCCGGAAATGAAGAAACTGATCTTAGCCACCATGGAAGACCCACCCAGCCCCGGATCTTGCACCAAAGAGACCAGCAATGAAATCCTCAGCATTTTTGAGTACTAAGAGCCTGGAACAGTGCTGGATAAGAAAACGGTTATTTCCATACATGTTCTTCCACGGATTCCCCTTGACATGGACCCATTGAACGGGTTGGCAGATATCAATGACAGGGCTGAAATAGGAGTGGTTTCATTCACGAATTCCATAAAAGAGTTGACCGACCGGAAGAGCAAAAAATTCCTCCTTCAAGTTGTCTCTGGCAATTGATCCTGCCTGTAGCAGTGTACTACTATTTCTTAATTTTAACATAAATATACAGATAGAAAGTAGACATGTGGGGTGTAGTGGTGGTTCATTGCCTTGCAGCCGGGGGTTTGCAGATTTGAATCCACCTCAGGCCGCCCCGTATGGAGTGACCTTGAGCAAGTCCCCAACAATTGCTCATGTGCTTCGGCGTGAATATCAGGTTCAGTGTCCGAGCTGTAGTCGGGAGTGCTTTTGAGTAGTAATCTTGAAGGGGCCCTATATCAAGTGCACCTACATACATGTCTGTTATATAAACAAGCCAAATTGATTAGCACTAGAAATAATGATTAAATATTATGCGACATTAGACTGCATGATTTCCCATTGTCGAAGTAGGCTTGTTACATGCAAAACTTTGAGGCTCGGGGGCGACCTCTAGATTTTATCCGATTTTAATGAAATTTTTTGTAGAATTTTATTTCAATAAACCTAACAACTTGGGAGGGTGAGATGAATAAAACTCCTAAAGAATGTTTTCCCCATTATGCTAAGAGACACCCTAATACATATGCATTTATATATATATATATATAAGGGCTTGGCAAGACCACTGAGCAGAATCAAACCATAACCATTGAATGTCAGGAAGTGTTTAAGTATATAAAGGCGAAGTTTATGCTTAAATAATAAAGGCCTAGTGTTAGGTTGGGTATGAAGATATGCAGGGAAATAGTTCCAACATTGGGAGCCAGAAGTATGTGCGTATATAGGGAAGGTCATAAACAGTTAATTTTCTAGTTGAATAAGAGTGGCGATCAGAGGTATGGTTAAAGAAATAAGTAGCCAAAATACAAGTGGTAAAAGGCCATGGTTATAGCGGTACATAAACTCTCCTATTTGCAAGTGCCTATTATTTGATCGATTTTTAATAATCCAAATTCCTTGAAATACAGAGCGGTGTGGGCTCGGCGAGGAATATTAGCTATAAAACGGATTGCATATTTTTTAAGGGTGATTAGTCTGACAAAGTTAGATTTGTAAGTAGTCGTTCAAATTAAATTACAGTAGGTTAAATAAGTATTATTGATGTGCTCCTTCCAATTTAGATGCTGGTCAATGTATATATATATATATATATATATATATATATATATATATTAGGGTGTCTCTTAGCATAATGGGGAAAACATTCTTTAGGAGTTTTATTCATCTCACCCTCCCAAGTTGTTAGGTTTATTGAAATAAAATTCTACAAAAAATTTCATTAAAATCGGATAAAATCTAGAGGTCGCCCCCGAGCCTCAAAGTTTTGCATGTAACAAGCCTACTTCGACAATGGGAAATCATGCAGTCTAATGTCGCATAATATTTAATCATTATTTCTAGTGCTAATCAATTTGGCTTGTTTATATAACAGACATGTATGTAGGTGCACTTGATATAGGGCCCCTTCAAAATTACTACTCAGAAGCACTCCCGACTACTAGAGGTCGCCCCCGAGCCTCAAAGTTTTGCATGTAATAATCCTACTTCGACAATGGGAAATCATGCAGTCTAATGTCGCATAATATTTAATCATTATTTCTAGTGCTAATCAATTTGGCTTGTTTATATAACAGACATGTATGTAGGTGCACTTGATATAGGGCCCCTTCAAGATTACTACTCAAAAGCACTCCCGACTACAGCTCGGACACTGAACCTGATATTCACGCCGAAGCACATGAGCAATTGTTGGGGACTTGCTCAAGGTCACTCCATACGGGGCGGCCTGAGGTGGATTCAAATCTGCAAACCCCCGGCTGCAAGGCAATGAACCACCACTACACCCCACATGTCTACTTTCTATCTGTATATTTATGTTAAAATTAAGAAATAGTAGTACACTGCTACAGGCAGGATCAATTGCCAGAGACAACTTGAAGGAGGAATTTTTTGCTCTTCCGGTCGGTCAACTCTTTTATGGAATTCGTGAATGAAACCACTCCTATTTCAGCCCTGTCATTGATATCTGCCAACCCGTTCAATGGGTCCATGTCAAGGGAAATCCGTGGAAGAACATGTATGGAAATAACCGTTTTCTTATCCAGCACTGTTCCAGGCTCTTAGTACTAAAAAATGCTGAGGATTTCATTGCTGGTCTCTTTGGTGCAAGATCCGGGGCTGGGTGGGTCTTCCATGGTGGCTAAGATCAGTTTCTTCATTTCCGGAATCAAGAAGTTCCTCAGAAAGGTACCATTGATGCTGTCCAAGCCTTTTGCATGTGACATTGGAAATTGCTTCAGTTTGCATTTTGGGGTTCGGTCATGAGTCAAAAGTCTTTCAGAGGTGCTTCAACCCTGACTTGAATAGCAACCCAGGTCTTGAGGTGGAAGACAAACTGCAAAGTTGCTATCTTGCAATCCAGCACTCGATATGAGAATTTGAAGATGGCCAATATGCCATGTGGAAGTTGGATCTTCCTTTGCGAGGTCAAAGAGACAGGTCAACAAAGATCATCATACCCTTTGCTGTTCTCTGGGGAGCTGTCAGTTCTGCGAGCTCATACTTTCATTAGAAGCGTTGAGCCTTTCCGATTGTGGGTCCCTGCATCTGGAATGGCCTCCCAGTAGACTTGTGATTGATGGCCGGGTAAATCTCGTCTGATTTTTATAAGTCGCTCAAATCTCACTTTGTCAGCTGTTGCTGTGCTGAGAGCGCCTATGTGTAGGTCGCTTGAAAAGGCGCTATATAAATTATCGGAATGAATAACAGTGAATAGAAGGTGTTAGCCTGCTTCACTCCTAGTATAGATTGAAATTAGCCAATTAATACGGCAATCTAGGACTTCTTTAACAATGCGAACTATGTAGCATAATTTTAAACAATGGGGCTACATGTCTAAACTTTGACATCAAAGGGCGACCTCTAAATATTACCCGATTTCGATCAAATTTTTTTATAAATTTTTTCTCCATCAACCTCACGACTTGAAGGGGTGAGAGATTAAAATTTTGAACTTTCATTTCTAAGAGACACCCTAATATATATATATATATATATATATATATATATAGGCGGCTATAGGCCTAGGAAAAAGATCGCTATTCGATAATAAATTATTAGGCGTGTATACATATTAATGTGGAGACAGTTGATCTAATCTTAGGCCTACTTGGCCCTTCAGTTGTTTTTCGTACATATATCGGCTTAAATTTTGACTAACTTTAGAACGCATTCAGATGTTTGAGGTGATCGAGTGCATTTATTTAATTTGATTAGCCTACTCTAGACCTAGGCTACATGAGTAGGCTACTCAATGGGCTACATGAGTAGGCTACTCATGTAGCCTATAGGTCTACCGGTGCAGATTTTGACGCCATTTAATTGTGTGTATTTTGTGTGCATGTGGTGGAGCACCATAATAATTATATTTATAACAGTTCTATTATTAGGCCTATTGTGAAGAGCAACTACATGACATTTACATGTGCCTTTGACTACATTATGCGTGAACTTAATATGATGGGTGCCCATCATTACACGTACCAGTGCCTAATATGGGCACTTCATACTCTTTGTATTTTCAAATTTTGTTTAGGTAAATCTCAACATTTTAATGTCATTTCAGTGAGTTTCTAGTTGCTAAAGTGTTGAAAATTAGTTTGGCAACATGGTTTTACTTGACCTTCATTGGACTATGAACTACAAGCAAAAGACCTTAAGGTGTCCATAATAAGGTACTTTACCCTATTTATTGAACTTATACGTAGGCATAATGCTTTTCAACTCTATAGTCTCTAGCCTATACATGTAGGCTATTGTGCGACCACACGAACTTGCACCGGTTTGGTTTCTGTCGGTTAGGTTATAGGCCTAGGGTCGTGCAGTGCAAGTCACGTAATAATTTTGCAGATTATCGGCAACCCCAGTGGCGGATTTAGACCGGGCCTGGGGGGTCTGGTCGCCCCCCCGTGCCCCTGTTGGGTAAGAAATGGCGCCCCCTCGGGCCCGGTCCGTTCTTATTACTTAAACCTAAAATGTCCTTCATGGAAACTAAATTATCATACTTTTACCAGTTAATTATAATATTATAATTTTTTAATGACTTTACGCAATCACACACTCTTTACATAATTATTTTATTTATTTATTTATATGGCTGCCATTACTTATTTTTATTTATTACTAGGCTATGGTCCATTGCCGCATTAAATAGTATTTTTTCTTTAATTAAACTCCTGCAAGACGCACTGCGCTTTACATTTACAGGTTATGCAGTAATCTTAATTAAACTTAACTACCAACTGAACAGACAGCTTTGTAATTACACGGCGCCAATGGCAGCCTACAAAGCAAATCCGCCCAACGGGGCTCGAACTCACTACCTCACGCACTCTTGGCCAGCGTGTTAACCACTACTCTACCCCCGAAAAAATTCGCTAAAACTCAGCAATTCATCCGAAACTTTGTACCTAGTCAGAGGGCCATCAGAAGTGCCTGGTGGAGGGTTTGGCGAATCTCTACCACCGTGGGGGCCAGAGGAAAATCGGTTTTCGGCCCCCACCCTGCCCTCCATGGTGGGGGGGGTGAAAACTCTTTTTTTCGCTATTAATTTTCATTCCCTTGTCATAGTGTCACAGAACTTTAACAGATTTTTACACGGGCCTCCTCAATGCGACTTGCAATCGACCCTTGCTGAAACCCATGCATTAACGAATAATTTACGACGCTAAAATACCATGTACACGTTTACCTGGATCAATATCCAATAAATAACATTAATAAATATTTGTTATATTTAGCCTAAACATAAATTTATGTAACTCTTGAAAGTAGTCAATTGCACAACTTGCACAAGTTTTTAAACAGTTTCTGTTTTAGATTCTTGATTCTGTTTGATGTATTCGGCTAAATCGGACAAATTAAAATTAATTTACTGTTTTAACTATGTAAGTACAGGCGCCCTCTTGAAATTCTCCTCGCCCCCCCCCATGCAATCAAACTTAAATCCGCCACTGGGCAACCCACCAGCAGAATAGAAATGTACCTATTTCTAACAGGTCTGTCAATTATAACAACTTGATTTCTGACCGGGGCTTAATTTGTCACAAAAGTTTACGAATTCTCATAAATCATAGCCTGCACTTAGGCTTAGCCTTATTAGGCGCTATAAAATCTGCCATATTTATATATCATCAAGTATATGTGATAGATCTATGCTGAACGCGAATCGACCATAGACATCTTACATTTACTAATTGGGTCAACGTACCTCGTGATAGTTTCTTATGTTTACAAAATATTAACTGAGCGTTGTTAGGATGATTATTGCGTTTAATACTGTGAATCCGTCAGTCATTATATACCGTATCTTAAATTTATTGTGGATTATTATATGAACCTAAATTTCTTTACGCTTATTCAGTTACTACACCTATTCTATTATTATTATAGCCTAGTAACCGCTGAAACAGGTGCGTGCGGTTCAGAGAGAGAGAGAGAGAGAGAGAGAGAGAGAGAGAGAGAGAGAGAGAGAGAGAGAGAGAGAGAGAGAGAGAGAGAGAGTTGGTAGTGTGGTTCTATCCACTTCAGAACCGCACGCACCTGCTTAAGTGGTTATTTGATCAAAAATAGTTTATCTTTCTCTCTCTGTCTCTATCGAATTATTATTACTATTAGAAGTTATAAATTTCTATAGCACCACCTGAGTAGCCTATAATGCACGAGGCATTGATGTTCGAAAATAGATTGCTGCATCTGAGAGTCATAATCCTGCCATATCTTGAATCACATAAACCCAGAGCAGCAACAGAAAGTAAGAAACAAGCAACACGAAAATTTTATGTAATTTAGTGTGTGCAGTTGTTACAACTATATCCGGTACATGTTTCAACAGCAAACAAGAGAACAATAGGTTCATAATGTAACGTTTACTGCACACATCAAATTTGACTGTGGTCTGCACCAACCATTGCAAGTCTGATCAGTAAGTTGTGGTGAAACTGACAAATTCCACACTTCTGCTCCTATGCCAATTCATTATGTAACATTTCTTCAATCTATACAACAACTGTATGCCTTCTCTGTAATCCACACATTCATGATCTAGCGGCAAAATGTAAAACGTTTTTATGTAGTGCACAGCCTAAGATCCATCAACTGATCAGCTGAGCTATGCTAGATCAAGATGAAGGATAATTATTATTGCATGTAAAGAAAGGCTAAAAGTACATTGGGTTAATGATTGCACAGTGCATGTCAAGATGTTGTAGATCATGTTATCAGTTCCCATATGTTGCTTGCACCAGATGAGAGTTAGAAGTAGTATCACGGTACATGTGATCTTTTAAGCATATAATTTTTAATTGCTCATGTGTTATAATCTTCTTTTGATCAGGAGTTTCAGGTGTGTGTTTGTGGGAAGTTTTGGATGGTTCACCATACAACAGCAAAAACCGTATAATCTCTCCTTATGATTTACTTAAGCTTAATACATACATTTTAATGCCATTGTGGAAGTAAAAGTGCTCATTCAGCTGAATGTTTGTAAAAAAATTATTAGTAATTTATGAATTTGTGTAAAAAATACCTGTTTTTGTTTCTCTAGGTAGCCGTTTCATGGCACAATGCTACGAAATGTCATTCGATTTTGCCTTTCTGAGTCGGCCGTCAAGTGGAACTTACTTCTGCTGTACATCTTGATCGTCATCAGCGTTATCGTTACACACCAAAATCTCCAGTATCCTTTCAATGTGGTGATGCCTCATTTGCAGACGAATGTTTCTTCCAATGAAAAACTTAGTAATTTTCGTGGGACTAACTCATCCGTTGAGATCTATGATGTCACTCGTCCAATAAATGCCGATTTCAAATGTGTCAAGACAAAAACGACGCCATCAACCACCGTTTGCCTTTATTCGCAGTGGCACGACAAATACATCTCTCACGACTTGGAATTTACTGGACGGTGGGAGCCGCAGGTCGTCAACGACTTTCTTGAGGTGCTTCGTCGTCAACCGGATGTTGGCGTGTTTGATGTCGGTGCCAACATCGGTTTTTATACACTTCTGGCGGCGAAGATGGGTCACCAAGTTGTTGCCGTGGAGCCACTCCTCGACAGCATCCATCGAATCCACTTTGCTGCACAGCGAGAGAAACTCTGCGAGAGAATAACCGTTCTCAGAAATGCCGTAGCGGACGTAAGAGTATTGAGCACGATTAGGAAAAGTGGTGACAACCAGGGTGACACGCGAGTTGAGTTGGGTGTAGAGCCGTGCCAGGGAGCATGCCCTTCAACGGTCAAGACAATCCTTCTCGATGATCTGGTCGATGTTTCGCCCTTCGAAAGGGCGGTAATGAAGGTGGACATACAGGGATATGAGCACAAAGCTTTTCAGCACGCTGCTGTCCTATTCAGGCATGTTACGGTTACGTACGTTTTCATGGAGTGGCTCGTCATGAAAGAACGTTACACGAAAACTGTGGATCAGCCGTCGGAGAGATTTCTAGTGGAGGAAATGCTGAGCTTCTTTCTCAGTCGTAATTATCGACCGTATTGTCTGAGCAGTGATGGCGGCCATCCTCTAGATCCCAATCTATGGCACCTCTGGCCTAATGACGTTGTGTGGCATCTCCTACCTGGTACAGACGTCAAGACCAAATTGCTACAGAGACATTTTAATCATTGGCCGCCATAGAACGAAATGTTTCGTAAACGTCTATGCATTCCACTTGAAGAAACTCTGAGTTGTAGTTTTGTGATATTTCTTGAAAAATCATATCGTCAGTGGCAGCGCTGCCATAGGTCACGTCAGGTCATATGACTTGCATATTTAACTCTTGACCTACCAAAATATTTTTAAATTTTCATTGTCTTATTTACACTTTAAGTTTTTGATCTGCTGAGTAACTCATGTGACCCTGGCACGACCTGCTGAAAATCTATAGCTAGCACCGTCACTGCATATCCTAGTTTGAATACTCGTGCTCTCAGGGCAGAAGACAATGACTCAGTTATTTTTTAGACAGTTTTGTGTCTGTGTGTTCAATAATTATATCTTACTGGATTATTTACTTATCACCTTTTACGAAATACGAAAGGGCGCTACATAAGGTTTCTGATACAAATCCTGTTTTTAAGTCAAGAATGATTAAGGGATTTGAATCATGTTTTCTCCAGTGTAAATTGTTTCAGAGACGACTCTTGTAGTAGTAGTAGTTTCAATTTAACGACA
The DNA here is from genome assembly GCA_949752735.1 of Lumbricus terrestris. Lineage (NCBI taxonomy): Eukaryota > Metazoa > Annelida > Clitellata > Crassiclitellata > Lumbricidae > Lumbricus > Lumbricus terrestris. The sequence continues at coordinate 23,196,142 of OX457045.1, read as the reverse complement.
CTGTGTAATAAAGATCATTGGCACCTCCCCCTCTCCTTCATCCAGGCTTGGGACTGGCACAAGGCATGGACATGTGCAGTGGTAGAGTGATACTGTGTCAACACTTGTAGTTGTAGCAGACCTTTGTATATATTCCCTCTTACAGCTTGTCTGAGACACGTGCATGCAATTGTGACAATAAGTGCCTATTTATAATAAGACTCAACAGACGGGGTCCTTACCTGACCACACAAGACCACGATTGAATGGAATGGTCGTTAACTGCGAAACAACTGTAATTCAATCCACCTGGAGTGGAGTACAGTGAATTTAAGTGGAAAGACTGCCCCGACATAGGACAAGTTCAGGCATGGAAATAATATAATTAGTTTTGTTAGAAGTGCAGAATAAGGCAACAACCTTCGTACAGTAAAACAGTGTTTGGCAGTGATAACTTGTCTTGTAGAAATTTCTGTAAATAATCAGAAATGAAATGTACGCTAGTAGTCGAAAGACCATTTTAAAGCGAACTGAGTTTGTCTCAACTCGGCAACTTTTACTTGTGATAAAAATGTTTTTCATTTATGATTTATGTCATATTCCTTTGTGCTGTTTGTCTATTATTATAGCGCTAATAATATTACAGTTGCTGGGTCTTTAACGCCTGTGATTGAGATTGCGAATTATTTTTATGTACTTAGACTGACCAGTCATGGACGCAGAAATTAAATGGACAGATATATATATATATATATATATATATATATATATATATTTATATATATATAAATGCAGATTTAATATATTCACTATGTATGTGTTTTTTTAATACATGGTGTGTGCCAAATACATGCTAATCAGAAAATGTAGTCTGATATTTCTTATAAATCCCTGTCACATTAATATTTGTTTTTGATATACTCTGTATTTCCCTGTCACATTAATATTTGTTTTTTATATACTCTGTATTAAACACTTGTTAAACACATTGGCAAATTGGTTTAAAGGTTACAATCATTTTTTGCACAAACACTTCGACTCTTGTAGTAAAATACTGTATTTGCTTTTCTTTTTACCACAAACATCGCTAACCATCTGACTTATAAACATGACTTGCAAGTCTTCCAGTGTGGCATAATAATAGCATCCATGTGGAATTGTGGATGGCAGCATACTTGTACCTGAATTGGACCTAGTTAATTAGAGATCAGTGTTCAACGACAATCATCACCTATTGTTTCGTTGTAGTGCCATATTGTCCCCACCCCCCCCCCGATTTCAGACCTGGCACCAGGGGTTATTTTAACGTGCAGCTGGACACAAAGTGTGTAGTTGAGAAAGAGATTTGTGCAGTTGAAAATCAGATCTTGTGCAGTTACTTTTTGCCTAGTTGCGTGAACCGACGAGAAGTTAACTGGTAAAAAGTCGGACACAAACATGATAGTAACAGCCCAAAGTGAACATCTTTGAGGCGGTTTATTTGGGTGATATTTATGTTCAGGAAAAGAGCAGACCTGTTGAAATTTGGCGTGAACTATATATAATAGATATGGTGGTTACATGCAGTTTTCAAGTCAAGCATTAGACCGATACGGTGAAGGTCACCCGCGTGCATGAAGTAAGAGCGGGGGAAATGGGTGATGTAATCGAAGACAAGGTTCTGCTAAAAATCACACATAGGCTGCAGACAGAAGAATTTGCAGTAGGCTAAATGTATGGGCCGATGCAGATTGATATCCTGATAAAGTTGTAAAGGCCGGGGTTATCCTTCATACCATAATGACAACTTCTTGGCCATCGTAGTCTACTTTCTCTTGCTTTTGCCGCTTGCTCTGACAAGCTGAAGCAGGAAGGGACGTAGACAGTCAGACGCATAAAGCAAAATAGTCTACTATAATAATAACAACCCAAGTATCTAACTGGCGATGAAAAGAAAAGAATTGATCAGGCAGACATCCAGACCGAGCTAGCCTTTCAGCCACACAAGTTATCCAATACATACATGGTGGGCAAAAAAGACCACCCTAGATTTATGCCAATATCTTGGCCAGAAGTAAGAATTTTGAAGTGAAATTTTACAGGCTTAAAGACAATTCATATTTACACGTGATGGCCAGATTTCATAAAAATATTTCAAACACAACAAAAGTTACACCACTTTTAGTGATGCCACGTTTTTTGACGATTCAAAAACGAAACGCAAAAAATTAGGTTTTTCGCCAATATCATGGCCAGAAGTAAGAATTTCTAAATGAAACTTTACAGGCTCAAAGACAATTCATATTTACACATGATGGTCAGATTTCATCAAAATATTTCAGCACACAACAAAAGTTATACCACTTTTAGTGAGGCCACTCACCGTTTTTTTGACGATTCAAAAACGAAACGCAGCAAAAAGTAGCAAAAACACGATTTTATTAAGTCTCATCTCAAATGACTGTTGTCAAATGAACTTGGTAGTGCTTCACAACTTAATGTGCCCACCACCAGTGCCAAAACTTCTTTTGAGTCTCTTTGCAAAGTTCTTGATGGACCCCTGATTAATCTGACAGATTTCATATATTTACAAATTTGATTGTTATCTTGCTAAGTGACTTCTCAGTGACGTGCAGCTTCGCTGGTACACTGTTTCCTTTTAAATTGTAACAATAATGATCATCTGGCAATATCAAGGCTATTTGATAACAATTATTATTTAAGATGAGACTCAATAAAATTGTGTTTTTGCTACTGTTTGCTGCGTTACGTCTTTGAATCGTCAAGAAACGGGGGTGGCCTCACTTGAAGTGGTATAACTTTTGTTCTGCTTGAAATATTTTGATTAAATCTGGACATCGTGTGTCGATATGTATTGTCTTTAAGCCTGTAAAATTTCAGTTCGATATTCTTACTTCTGGCCAAAATATTGACCATAATAATTAAATTGTTTTTTTGTCATTTCGTGTTGGGCTGCGTTTTTGAATCGTCAAAAAACGGTGGGTGGCTTCACTAAAAGTGATATAACGTTTGTTCTGTCTGAAATATTTTGATTAAATCTGGCCATCATATGTAAATATCAATTGTCTCTAAGGCTGTAAAATTTCATTTCGAAATTCTTAATTTTGGTCAAGATATTGGCAAAAATCTTAAGGGGGTCTTTTTTTGCCCACCCTGTACATACATGATGTAGGATTGTAGGTCAATGCATACTCACATTTTCTTCCAAATTCTCCATATATCCCCATATTACACGCACCCTTTTTGAGTTTATGTGATCCCATCCAAAAATCACCATCCTCAGAATCTGAAAGATACACGTAGGCCACTAGGCCTATGTTATTGAACTAGCATCTCGCACAGGGGTTTAGACTTAGATGGGATAGGATCGAGGAACGGAATCCGGAACTTGTGGTGGTGACGGAGATGCTTATATCTTATATATATCCCCCAAATATTTCAGAAATATTATCACAAGCATTATTATAGATTTCTACAGTGTAATCCACTGCTTGTCCATAATTATCAATTTTGATACAGATGACAGCTTATATAGGCTAAACTGCCACCATTACGTTGTGTAAATTTAAAAAAATAGGATACATGTAGGGGGAATTATTCAAGTCTCAAACCACGTCTCTGAGTATCAAACTATAATTGAATTTGTCAAGGTAACAGCCTAGAATGCTATTATAACAGTGGGAAAATGACTTTTTCAAACAATGGACGAGAAAAGAAAATTATGAGTATTTTTTCAAATGACAGCTTTAAATGCCAGATTAACAGCGTGCAAATTAAAAAATTAAACAACAAGGAGACTCTCTAAACTCTAAAAACCAAAACTGTCAGCATTTAAAAAGAGCAATTTTGTTCAGATGACAATTAGCCTACAGTGTGGAAATTCAGAAATGTAAGCAATGGGGAGGAGCATCTATTGAAGTCTCAAACCATGCCTTTTGGCGTGAAAATTGTGAGCAATTTTTTTAAGATCACAGTCTAAAAGTGGCCATTACAATGTTGCAAAAAAATATTTAAACAATGGACGGGACACTTATTAAAGTCCTGAACCACGACTATCAGCACTGACGGTGGAGGATGCTGTTCTGCACGGGAGGGACTAAGTACTAAGTATCAGCACTGAAATGATGAGCAACCTCGCTAAATTACAACTTAGAATTCCACCAGTGCATTGTGGAAATTAAACAAAATTCGAAAATGGGATTGGTACACCTTCCAAAAACCCTACCCAGCTAGGTGCTCGTGCATTGGAAATTATTGTCCTTCGGTCGCTCGTTCGTTTCCACAAACCCAGGACCAAGTCTGCGGCTATGTTCACACACATTCAGGTTCTCATGAATGAATGACACCAGAGCTTGTAGCATATAAAATAACCAGCAGTCGTACCCTCAGCCAAGTCATGGTGTGGTAAAATATCATTTACATGTAGATGGGCGACGCGGCTCCTGGTTAAAACTGCTATTAGCCCAAACAGTAGCCTACATATTCGTGTTGATGTGGGTGTCAGTATAGGCCTATCGATCAATAATGACCATTTGGGAGATTTGCTAATGATATTTATCGGTCTTATATCGTATTTTGCAGTTAGTGGGTTATATTTGATAAAAATTTAAAATTAGCTCAAAGATTCTATTTCTTGGGGAAATATCTCATCTTGTCTGCTAGCTTCCTTAACCGACTAGAGATCACTTTGGCGTGGTGGTGGCGACGTTGCAATGAAGCCGGAAGGTTCGAGGTTCGAATCCACCTCGCCGCGTAAGGACCTTGGGCAAGTCCTTCACTCACAATTGCTCAGCGCTTCGGCGTGAAACTCCGATGCAGTGTCCGCTCTGCATTCGGGAGCGCCTCTGAGTAGTGAGCTTGAAGGGGCGCTATAACAAGTGCACATACAAACGAACAAACAAATCCTTGGTCAAGTTCTTTCTTATGTCCATTCTAAAAGTACGTCATTTATGTGCAGTTGAGAAAATTCCTTAAAATAACCCCTGCCTGGCACTAAAACTGCCCAAACAGCAAACAACCTGCAGTCAGTCTTGTTGTGATATACCACCTTATTTGGATTTTGTGTGGTGGTGGTGAAAGCTTAAGAGATTTTGATTTACACTTTAGCCTAGCACTACTACAGTGGGGCAGGATGATGGTTGAATGGTAAAACACTGGCATGAAGATCAGACAGAAGGACATGGGATGATAACCTCTAGTCCCCAAAGGTTTGACCCAGCTTTCAACTCCCTGGGGCACAGTGAAAATGAGCTGTAGGACAGATTGACACCTTGCAGGCTGCCATAAAGTTAGAGTCGACTCCTGTTAAGCTTATTCTTCTTCTTCATTGTCCATGGGCTGAAAGCCTGAAGGTATTCACTGCGCACTTGACTACTCTCTTCCACGATTCCCTGTCCCGTGCTCGATGTGTCAGCTCCTGCACATTCATCCCACACCACTCTTCTATGTCCTGAAACCATTCTCTGCATGGTCTTCCTCTTCTCCCCGATCCCTCCATGATTCCCGTCATTATGCTCTTTATCTTTCTATCGTCACTCATTCTTTGGATGTGTCCGAATAGTTTCAGCTTCCTTTTCATTATGGTTTCTACCATATCTGATTTGTTGTTAAGTCTGCTTTGCACTCTACATATTAAAGCCAGTAGTGTAGTGGGGCGGGGACGCGGGGGGACGCCGTCCCCCCACTTTTTTGAAAATTCTTTCAAAATTTCACTTTTTGCTACAGTTTCTACTTCAATTTCCATGGCGTCCCCCCACTTCAATTTCCAGGCGTCCCCCCACTTCATTTTTTAGGACTACACCACTGATTAAAGCTTAAAATTATCATCTGTTAATACTATATCATGTAAAACTGCATACTTACTGGCTTGAAGTAATAAACAAATATTATCATTACAGTTCATTCATTTGGCCAAATAAATAGCACACTACCTTTGGATATTTCTTGCAAGAACAAATATTGCAAAAGTGGAGAAGCCAACTTGTGGCCTAAGCAAATAAGAACTTGTCTGTATGGCATAGTGCCACAATTTTAAATATGTTTATAGAATGAAGTGTCTGTATGCTTCAACACTCAATGAACCTGGAATTGTGTGTAAACAACAGCCACTGAAGACTTCTGACTGTTTGTGTTGGAGACTTGTAGAATCCGTATTATCATATCACTCTTCAAGCCACTTGTGATGTCAGACAACATACATTCCATCAAAGTTCAAATAATAACAACACAAATATAAATCGACAAACATTTTTAACAACTTTAAACTTTACTAAAAAGAATAAAAAGTTTATGCTTTACGTGAATTCCAGATCAAAGTAAGCAAGCAAAGATCAGAAAACACCTACAAGTTGAAACAAATGCATAGCACATATTCTAGACACTTGAAAAAGAAATGTATGCAATTCTTTGACTTCTTTACATCTGACTCACTGTGCAAAATTGGAGAAGAACCTCAAACAATTTATATCATAAGATCCTTAGATACAAGAATATAAGAAATATCCATAAAAGATGTCCACAAAAAATGTCCTTTTGTGAAGTGACCTTTTGTTGAGAAGCTTAGACACAATAAAATACATAAAAAATACCATTAACAGATCATTAAATACCTGACATGCTTATCACACAAATTGCTGTTGCTGACTTTACTAAGACTTTTAATTTACTAATATTTCCACAGACAACAGATTCACAATGAATAAATATAATCACTATAACTACATTCGTCAATTAACACCAGAAAAGCTTATCAAATCACAAAACCTATTGAAATGCTGAGAGAGGGTAAATTTAGGCCAGATTGGCTCTTTGGATCCACCTTGAGAGTTATAACTGTGTTGGTATTTTTTTACCAGTGGTCTAATCTGTCCTAGTTTTTCTGCAAAAGAAATCTGAATGTTTTCTTGTGTCCTTCTATTTACTGTTTTAAATACAACATTCAAACAGCTGTTGTACACTTATCTTATTCAGCATGATTATGAATTTCCTGATCGAAACGGCAAATGTAACGATTGATTTTCTCATCAGAGTTAGACATTAAATTTTGTGACCATGTTTGAGAAAACCTTGTCAAAATTAAAAACACCAAGTACTACTTCATAGGCCTTGAGTCACTGAAAAGTTAGATGGAAAAGATGCACAACACCAAGCATACTATCGAAAGAAGGCATTTGCTACTTGACTTCATGTCGTATCAAATGACCAAAAACAAGAAAAACACTTGAAAAGTTTTTTTGTTAAGGAAATTATGAGAGGACTGCTTAGGTAACCTTTATGCAAGAGTAAAAACACAATTTTGATGACTCTAACCATGGTCAAAAGTGTTCACAAGGTATACAGAGGCACAATATTATAACATACATCCATTCGTCAATCCATCCAGTAATTCATTATTTAGTCCATCCATCAATATATCCATGTACAAGGTGTGTATAGACACTAATAAATATTTGAAAAAGATCAAAAAATAGTGGCACAATATTATTATGTTAAACACCAATAACGTAAAGCTGTACCTTGCACAGCTGAGATCATTTAAGAGTGCATGCAAAAGAAGAAGTTAAAAACAACAAGTAACACAACATAGCAGAGTGCAGATCAAGTAGTATACCCTTTTTCCAGATCTCTGACTCAAATAAATGTAACATAATAACAATATACCTTGTGCAATGTGCACTGCCTGCATACAAACTTTTCCCACAGACAAAATTCAGAAGACTGAAAAGTGCAATTCTGGTTTGTGCATAAATACAGCATCACTGTAGGCCTACATCAAAGGTGGCCATGACTCACACCGCGATCCAGCACATACAGTATCTTTCGTAGTGCCAAATCAAGATCCAGCACAACATGTGCTTTTGTCATACACTCCAGTGTACATCCATGTATTTGACAAGAATGCAAGATAAACAAATTACTGTGATTTCAATTGTTTATACATGTATGTCTTCCAGTGAATTCCATCAACGCCAAGTGGCAGCGTTGGCAGTGGCAGAAAAAAATTGACGAACCAGTACGGGCCAAACACATGCTGAAACTTTGTCTGCAGATCGCTGTTTGTGCTGAATTTTCTAATGTTTTTCGCTGCTTCATAAGACGTCTGCTCGCGAAAAACGATGCAGATCTCCCAGAGGAAATATCCGAATGCCATTCCGAAGGTCATCACGCAGACGAACAGTTGCATGGAAAGGAACGCATGTCCAAGCGACATGCTTCCAGTAAGCCACTGGAATATGGCCACCACTGGAATATAGCGGCAGTACTGAATCCAACCGGAATATGGAAGCACGGTACCGATGTAGGACATAATCAGTATGATTCCGTACAGCGTACCCAGTGCCACGTAGAAGTTCAGTACAATGAAGTATCTCTGGTTACTGAAACCGATGCAAGAGGCTGTAAAATAGCAGTGATGGTCACGCTTCAGTATGCACATACAGCACACCTTGCAGTGGAAAGCTCTGGGCGGAACGGGTATCTGGCAGGTAGGACAGGTGAGCATGTCTTCTATGGGGATGACGGGATACTCGTCACGGGACAGTTGCGCGCTGGCAAGGCTGCGCTGGATTCGCCGAATCGTCACCTTTGACATTTCCTTCATCGAGCACAAACCCCAGTTGATGACGAGCTCAGCAAAGATGAACCAGACGAGAGCCTTGAGCAGCATGGTCTGCCAGAACGTCAGTCCCGATTCCACCCCCGGAAGATAGACGAAGAGAGCCGTAAAGACGAGGCTGACGCTGGCCAACCAGAAGAAGGCCACAGCCAAGCGATTGGCGACGCTCGGCTCCGGCTTGAATATCTTATCCCTTGTATTCCAGTGATCACGCCATTTCTGCCGAAGACCGATCTCCTCAGGGGCATCCATGACGATTATGAAATCCCGAATGTAATCTATTTTTGAGTGATTGAGATTCTAATAACGAAATGCTAACCGTAACACGGAGGAATTAGTTGCACCTGCTCAGGTAACGACAGTCTGAATTACTCGTTATCATTGATTTTCTCGGGCGCTGTTGCTATGCGGGTCATAGCAACGGCCAGCAGAACCATAGAATTTAGAATATGAACGAGAATACACAAACCTAAGTATCATGTTTCACTCCGCCCTTTATCGCTCTTTGGTAAACATATCCATTGGTTTTTAGCTCTTGTTTTTCTGTTCGCTCAGACTTCAAAGGCAATGATAACTTATGGTAGCCTATAATTGTATTACAATGCATTTGAAAATTATATGCAGCGGGACCACCGCTATTAACGAAAGCGGGTGGATAAAGGAAGATCATTCCACAGCGAGTGGTTAATGCTAGAGGCCGCTAATTAGTAGGCCTAACTGTAGTTATATTATAGCGACCAGTGCAGCAAAAAACCAGCTGGTGTTTGACCACAGTGCGCGGTATGGCAATGGTCGTCCTCATCCAGGTAACGCTCCTCATCCTCCGTTACCCTGCTTCGCCCTTCCATCACTTCATCACTGAAATTCGCAAACCGCTCCATATATCCATTGCCGTTCCACCTCTCTGGAACAAACTTCCGCCAGCACTTCGGCAAACTTCCGACCCACCATACGAACTCACCAAAACTCCACCTCTCGCTATCTCCCCACAGGTCTTTCACTCAAAACTGAAAACATTGCTCTTTCAAAAATCCTATCCTGATTCTTCCTCTTCTACTCACATCCCCCGTCACTTCAACTCTAAACATCACCCACCTTAGCTGTCCATCTATCTGCCTGCCTGACTCTCTGGACTTGACCCGCTGCCTACCGATTTTGTTTTGATTGAGCGCCTGTGAATAAGCTGGTTCCCGCGACTTGGCTTTTGTGGGCGCTGTAGAAGTCCCGAGATTACGATTACGATTACGAATAAAGAAGTTCTTAGGGATCCAGAAAGCGAAGAAGACGAAGAGATTGTAGTTGACCGACGAATAAAGTCATAAATAAATTATATTTGGAACATGGCCAAAGTAGGCCTAGGCCTATACAGAAAGCTAGAATTAAGTAGGCTATAGTAGGCGTAGGCCTATTTTAAACTGAATACAAACAGTAACAACTATAGGAACCTATTCGAAGTAGCCTAGTCGTTTATGTAAATTACCAAAAACGAACAAACAATAATTAGGCCTATAGCAATTAATAACCTAGAGCTCAAATGAATTTACGTAGGAATAGCCTATTCATAACAAATAATTTTTTCTTATAGGCTAAATTTGCTGTGTTATTTGTTCTGTTATGATTATAAATTATTGTCTATTGATGTAGGCCTACTGCTTAACTTGAAAAAAATGTTATTTGGGTTCAATAAATGAAATGAATGAATGAATTAATTAATTAATTTTAATGTATGAACAATACAATACAATACAATACAATTGAACATTTATACCGCGCTTTAACAAAACAAAGTCTTGCACAAGAGCGCGCTTCACTACAGATTTAGTCATAATATAATGAGAATAAATGAGTTTTTAATCTAGATTTAAACTCCACAACAGATGTGCACTGACGAATGGAAATTGGGAGACCATTCCATTCTGTTGGTCCTGAGACTCCGAAAGCACGATTTCCAAACTTTCGGTTTGTACGAAGTGTAGCAATTAATTTAACGTCACTTCGCGACGATGATCGAAGTCTTCTAGAATTGGAGGCGGAGCATGACGTGACCATGGATGCCATGTATGAAGGAGAGTTTCCGGAGTAGATATGGTACATCAGGAGGGAGATTTTGAAGGAAATAGGAGCACGGATGGGAAGCCAGTGTAGTTGTTTCAGTGTAGATGTAATGTGGTCTCTGGGACCAATTCCTTTTATCAGGCGAGCGGCCGTGTGTAGAACTGAAGACAGGGGTTGAAGTGTTGATGATGGAAGACCAGATAGGACAGAGTTGCAGTAGTCGAGACGAGAGATGACGAGGGCTTGAGTGAGAATACGAAGGCAGGTTTCATTCAGTGAACGTTTCACCTGTCGAATTCGACGAAGGTGGAAGAAGCATGCTCTGGCTACAGAAGATATATGTTGGTTCATCTTTAAACTGCTGTCAAGTAGCACACCGAGGTCACGAATCACATCAGATGGTGGAATAGAGCAGTTGGTATCGAGGTCAAGAGTTTTCATTAATTTATTGTCGTTTCGTCCACTTTGACGGTCAAACCAAATGAGCTCTGTTTTCGTGGCATTTAATTTCAGACGCATGGATGCGCACCAGGACTGGATATCATGAACGCATGCTGCAATTTTGACTTTGATGTTTCCAATGTTTTGTCCAGATAGCTTTATGTAGAGCTGGGTGTCATCAGCATATAAGTGGATCATGAGACCATGATGTGAGGCGATGTCAATGATGTTGGAGGTGTATAGAATAAACAGGAGTGGGCCGAGAATGGAACCTTGGGGGACACCAAAGAGGAAAAAAAATATTTTTGAAGAGCATCCACCAAGTTTAATACTGTGAGACCTTGAGGAAAGGAATGAAGCAATCCACTGAATAGCTGATGCAGTCACGCCAAATTGAGCTTGAAGTAATTGGAGGAGAATGGTGTGATCCACACAGTCGAAAGCCGCAGAGAAATCCAGAAGTAGTGGAACAACAAATAATTACATAGGAATAACGATTATGGCTTTGGAATTGCTTTCCAATTCTATTGTATTTCAGTTCTGCTGCAGTTAGCTTCACATGAAATTTCTGATGGTGATTGATAAACTATAATTAGCCTACTCTGCGAGTTTCCTCTATCTTTTGATTACAGACTCACCCAGTGACATCCATTACCATTAAGCTTATTATGCCTACATAGCCCTATAGGCCATTTTAGCCTATTGCTGGTCAACAGTTGTGACTATAATGACACTGTCAATGTGAGCTCAGTTAATATATATGTTTGTAGTCATATACCTTCATTGAAACATAGGCTAACTATTTTTATCTGGTTTCCGACTTACCTGCCAGATGCGACTTTTGATCTTCTGGAGGTAGCCTATTGCCCACTCGAGATCGTGGAGTCTTGGTCAGTTGTGTGGTGCCTATACAGTAACTGACATGGGCGGAGTTTATCAGAGGCTGGGGGGGGTAAGCCCCCACCCCAAGAAGACCCAGATTCATTTTTTTCACCATGTAGATGGTCTCTTTTCCCGGGCTTAGCCCCCCCCCTAAGAAGGTTTTAACCCCTCCAAAAACGGAAACCAAACTCCGTCCATGGTAACTGATGACCTTTAGAAGAACGATATTTTGGCGTGTCGCTTTATGTTCTCCCCCTATAGTTAGTAATGCACGTACGTTTGATCTGGAATGGACCCTGCTTGGAGCTGGATCGAGAGATATTGAAATTATGAAATATTACTCTTTTCGTCACACCTGAACCATGTTTGTTACAGGATTCATAAGGTTGCATGAAAGAATTTCAAAACGTCGATCGTTTGGAGAATTCTTCAATTTCACAAGTTTTCTTTTAATTTATGAAAACAGCTAACCGTATAATTATATGAAGGCTAAATTTAAAAAAATACAAACAGGGCTACGATCTCTTTCGTAGCCTATGCATGCCTAGTCGGGCAATATCATTCAGGGGCTTCTATCCCTATACATGGCGGGCGCAGCTTGCGCCCAGTGAAAAATAGGGGGGGAATCAGAAGACAGCCAAAATTCACGTCGGTTGGGGGGGAAGGTCGGACATGCAGGGCAGCGTTCAATCTAGGCATCACTAAAGGAAGATAGTAAAGGAAGATTCCCCAGAAAATACTTTCCCTCCATATAAATTTGGGAAAAATGGTAGGCCTAATATAGTTTTTAGCAAAATGTATACACTTTATACACTTTCAGTTTTTAGTTAGACTACTATCTGCATTTTTGAATTACATGAACTGCTATAGCAGCTATATTATACTATAAAAATTCCTATTACATGATTATAATTATGTTTTTACTATTTTAATAAATAATACAATCATATTATAATTGAAAAAATAATGTTAATACAAATACTATTTTGCACAACTAAATGGCTTCTCTCCAAAGCTATCTTTCAAATTTCAGACAGTCAAATTTGGTCCTTGAACACTTAGTAAACAACATCATTATTACGTGGGCTTACAATGTAGGACCTACATTGTATTTTATTGTATTGCATTGTGCTCTAAAAATTTATGTAACGCCTCTCGAGCGCACACTGATCAGAGGCGCAAAACATATGGCTGCCCAATTTTGGCAGCAATTCCTCCAATGAAATAGCAGAGTAATTTTGCTAAGAGGAGAGCTTAAAATGCTGGAATTGCAATGCGGAAATCGCCAAAAATTTCTTATGGGGAGGGGCACATTCCCTCCCCATACCAGGTCCCTTCCCGGCGCTACACATGCTTCGGCGATCGTCTGCTGGATGCCCGTTTGTCCCTCTCCAAACAAACCTTCATTCCCACACTAGAGGAGGGCATGCGCTAGATTGCATTACATTGCATACATAGAGGAAGGGCGGTCCAGAAAAGGGGGGAATAAAGTAGATTGCGCCCGGCTGCTTAGGGGGGATAGAAGCCCCTGATATCATTATTAAATTTAAAAAGGTAAAGAATAAAAAAAACAAGTCTCTCTTTAATGGCCAAATCAATTGAGCTCTGTAAAAATCTATTATTATAATAATCCACAGATATATAGCTGAGTATTAGCTGACGTCTCTGCCAATTAACTAGGCCTAAATGATCTAGGTCGACTTTCCTGCCAGCATGGTCTCATCAATAATAATTTTTATGATGCTTAATATTCCTATAATATCATACAACCCACGTACATATAGGCCTACGTAGGTTCGATATTAATAATGCTCATAGCCTACAGAAATGCTGGCAATGTCAAGACTAACTTCTCTTGCTTCATTTATCTGTAGACAATACAATTGATTGCCTATTCCGAATTACTGTTAGCCATTTAAGCCTATCCATTATAATAAAATGTGTCTGTTGAACATCAGCCACCTGCCGTCTATAAATTATTATCTTCCAAGCGTAAAAAATCTACTGCACAAGGTTCAACATGTAGCTTAATGTAATTGTAATCGGATTTTATATAGCGGCCGTCTATGGCCTCGACCCTGTTCATTTTTCAGTGATTTTGATCGGGTGAGATCCTTTCCCACCGCTCGCCCGTTTGAATGGATGACATGCCATTTAGGTCCCGTGGTTGCTAGCCCGAGATTTAAATCGCTGAAATAAGTCACCTTCGAGAATCGAACCGCGGTCATCACGCTCTCTGTGACAGAATCGCATAAGACGCGGCCAACGCTCTTACCGATGTAGCCGGGCGAGCAATAGAAGTCTCTGTCTCGTTCTGCGTATTTTCTATTCTTCTTCCTGCAACTCATAATCGCTTACTCACTATAAGACTTACAGGTCTACGTGAAACAGTTACTTAAACAGTTAAACAGAACACGCGTTGAAAATGCATGCAGGCCTCAACAACGGCTTTATTGGCCTCGATGAAAGATCTTGAGGCTAATTTTGAGCAGGTTTCTGCAGCTGCAATGTTTGGAGCCGTTTTTGAATGGAAACCTTCTTTTTTGCATTTACCAAAAGTGTATTTTAAGTCTTGGAACATTTACAGATTACCATAATCAAAATACCTCTTGTAGCCTATAATTACTCGGTTCTTCCCATCATCCATCATATCCTCTTACATGTAATTAGAGCCGATACAGCGCTACATAGCGCTAGGGCCGATTTTCATTCCCTTCAAAAGACACAAGGGCCTACATTCAGCCGGTCAACTAACGAAGGCCTATACATAAAATTATATTCAAACTCTGCACAACCATCGATCGATGGCACTTCGAACAATACAAAAACCAGTGCAAACAACGCAGTCAACTGAAGCAGACAGAGGTGGAGCTGGTGGGGTGAGATTGAATGCACAGGATTACGGGCAGACGTCTCTATATCGGTGCCAGGTAGGATACGTAGACTTTCCAATGGAGTCTAACCTTACAATTTCTTTCAATTATGAACGGATACCGTCGACTTTTATGCCACACATTTTGTGATCTTTGACCTGCCAGTGCTTTGGCATTTAGCTTTTATAGTTCGCATTTAACACTCGAACTTTGTCATTAATATCTGGGTTTGTTTAGCCGTTTAAATCTTGCCTCGTCTGTCCTACACATGACCTTTGTCTGCTTCACACATGACCTTTGTCTGTCCCACACATGACCTTTGTCCCACACATGACCTTTGTCTGCCCCACACATGACCTTTGCCTGCCCCACACATAACCTTTGTCTGCCCCACACATGACCTTTGTCTGCCCCACACATGACCTTTGTCTGCCTCACACATGACCTCACATGACCTTTGTCTGCCCCACACATGACCTTTGCCTGTCCCACACATGAAATTTGTCTGCCCCACACATGACCTTTGTCTGCCCCACACATGACTTCTGTCTGCACCTCTCATAGTCCTTGTCTGTCATTTACATCTGGCTTTGCTCTGTACGCACAGGTTCGCTGCTGACCTTGAAATTACGTCTTATGTTTGTCGCAGCTAAAATGTCACCAAACCCTCGCCTTCTTTGACCTCCTTGACCCCACATTCGACAGTACTCCTTTCATTGAGTGACATAATCCTATGCATGACGTCAGCCTAAGAGTCCGAATCATTGAGCGCTGACAGCGAATCACGACAGCGGATAGAAGTCGTTCTGCGTTGAATACTTTGTGTAGTTCGTGATGAATGAGCTCGACATGCGCTGTGGATGTGGCTGCAACTGCTGCAACTGCTGCTGCTGATGCTGATGTTGCTGCTGATGCTGCTGCTGTTGTTGATGCTGATGATGCTGTTCGGGAAATGACTGATGGAGGAAGTTGTAGTTTTGGCAGAGATCGGTCTGCTCAAAGTATTCTTTCGGTGAAGGTTGTTTGTCGGCCGCGAACGATGCGTTCAGTCCGTCTTTGTACGCTTGACTGACTGCGTCCTTTCCATTCTGGTCGTCGCTTTGTCTCAGTTCCGCCTCAGTTGACAGAGGCTGAGCCACCGACCTCTGCTGTCGAGATCGCCAACTACAACAGCACAACACAGAAGATGTGTGCAACGCAACACAACACAATATTTATTGTGCGATGCAGAGCAATAAAGCACAATAAAGCACAATGTGGTACAATAAACACGATACATAATATGCAATGCGCCTATAGGCGGTTACCGTCCGCCGAACGGTCACTTGTCCCTCGCCCCAGAAACCATGGATTCCAACCCCTTTCCCCTCAAAGCAGAGGGATCCAGGAGTAACACTGCCGCTAAACAATGCATGGAAGGCATCATCAGATTGTCATTAGACTCTGCACAGTTGTGCTTAACGACCTTGGTCAACCGCATGGTTATGATTAGAGGTGCTAACCCCCACGCTCCGCGTTGCAAGACAAGCACTTGAGCCAATCGGCTACCGTGCTACATTTACCGTGCTACATTTACCGTGCTACATTTACCGTGCTACATTTACCGCATGTTTACTGCAGTGCAATGTTTTCCGCGCAATGTATAATGTGTAATGCTGCAGCGTCTGTAATGCAAGAATGTTAGGCTAAGTGTAATGTTCTGGGGCGCAATTCTGTATAATATGGGCCTTCAGTATATAGGCCTAATAATTATGGCAATAATTATAAAATGAAGGGGAAACTCACTGTATAATTGCTGCGCAGTAAAAAGTTTACACTTGCTTTACGTATACGTGAGTATGCATAGTATATTAATACATTATATATATGCATAATATATGTTTATATATAAATATATAGAACTGCTTGCTTATGCATATATTATGTTTTTATAAATATATAGAACTGCTTGCTTATGTGAAACACACTTACCAGATGACATAGATGGCGATTACTAAAAGAATGACGAAGACGGCGCCCGATGCCATGATGCTATACATCCAAACATCGGCTGATATGTCGTCTGAAGAAGAACATACAACAACAACAGCAACAACAACAACCTATCGACATTATTGTCGGCATATAAAATGAAGTATTTCACAAGTATACATATATTCACAAGTTTCTACATATCCATAGCATGTGAATCGCACACAATACATTACTATGCAAGATTCAAAAGGAAAAGGAAACAAGGACAGACCAAGAATATCAACGGTCAGATCAAAATATTAAATGATGACTTTACAGCATTTTGAACTAATCATGCAAAAGTGAACAGCCGTTTTGACAAAAAATTTAATAATGACCGAAGACAATGGAGATTTTATTCGTGCTCAAATTGACTGAGTTCATGAGCTGGTGGCGGCGGCGGCGGCGGCAGCGGCGGCGGCGGTGGAAGTCGTGGTGGTGGTGATGATGATGATGATGATGATGATGATGATGATGATGATGACGATGACGATGATGATGATGATGCACATTATAATTACAAGACAATGTCTAATGTGGTAATACATTGTAAATTGCTGACTGCTTAGCTGAAGAATGCATCACATCATGATCGAACCCCAGTCGCAGGGTTTAGTTGTTTAGTTGCCTTACAGTAAGGCACCCTTGTAGCAACACGGCTGTGTTATGGCGCCATATAAATTGTCGAAATTATTAATTATTATTAGGCCCATTATTACCATTCTTCTTCTAGTTCTTATTATTATTATTATTATCATTATTATCACTATCATTATTATCAATATAATTATTATTTTAATAAAATAATAATAGTAGCAGTAGTAGTATTATTAATGGTAAAACGCAGGAAATCTACTACTGGGTCAACCACACTCTTATGGTACTATAAACTTACACGGATGATAGAGAGCGAGGTTGTTGGAGCTGTCCTGGCCGTTGGCTTGGATTCGGTCGACGACGGATGATGAAGATGCCGATGATGACGACGACGACGACGACGATGGTCGGCAGGTGAGTAGGAGACCAGCGTTGTAGACTGGTTCGTATCCACGACTACAGATGCACAGATCGAAGTCACGGCATTCGGAATGAGGGACGATGCAGGGTGGATGGCACGACTTCACTGATGTCGGCTTCTCCGATTCACGACACGCACCTACGATTGACAAGCACAACACACATTGTGGGGTACGGTGGTGTAGTGGGTATGTTCGTCGCCATGCAGCCGAAGGGTTGCAGGTTCGAATCCACCTCAAGGCACCGCGCAGGTACCTTGGGCAAGTCCTTCACTCACAATTGCTCAGCGCTTCGGCGTGAAACTCCGATGCAGTGTCCGCTCTGTATTCGGGAGCGCCTCTGAGTCGAGAGCTTGAAGGGGCGCTATAACAAGTGCACATACAAACAAACAAACATCGTCACTCCTCAGATAAATTATGCTGTAAATTCTTTCAGAGAAAGAATACTTGTTACAGATTAACCTACTACTTTGGATTTGATTTCTTAGTAGAACATTACCTCCGCCAGCCTTTGCTGACGTGGGGATCATGTAGGACCAATATCGGAACCTGGTAGATCCCAAGGGTCCCATGACTATAATGGCCACAGAAAAAACCTGGCAGTGTAAGGTTTCATGCCAAAAAGAGGGCTCATTATAGAAACGTACCATATCATTCTGTAGGTTCACTTTAGGTATAGGGGAAGCCGGGGTAATACCGACCACGGGGTAAATTACCCTGGCTTCCCCTACCGTTGAAGTCCGACGACATTTTCGCTCTCAGCATTTAATGGTAAACAACACTAAATTCAAACGCTTTTCTGGTGCCGACCATTGGTCACTGTTACGAGATTTAGAATCCGAATGCAGCATGTGAAACCGCAACTCTAGTGACGGTCCGTGTGATCCATGCGAACCAATGGTTCCGCTACGCTTGTAGGCTGCTGCTGTTCTGCTCTTGATGATAAAAAATAAACGCACTGGATGTCGTTCTAAGTCAAGCACTTTAATTAAAGAGACTCATAACAAATTGATATAGCCTAGTTCGCCTTGATTTATGCTGCGGTGGGGGGGCGAAGAATCTGTTTCCAAATAGAGTCTTCGGTGAAGACTTTGGGGTCGGAAACTCTGTCACGGGACACCGGCGATATAAAAAAACCCACAGGCGGTGTATTAGAAAGTTTTGTATAGCAAGCGACACGTCTAGTGGCGCTTCTACTACCGAAAACCTTTCCACCGGAGATGTCCTGACACCAGACTTGTCTTCGGTTTCCGATCCAGATTCCAGCATGCCATCTGTACTGAGGACAGTGTCCAGACGAACAGGACCTCGTCTCCAGTAGATTCGATGGACATCGGTGTCTGCCAGGACCAGATGCTACCGTCAAGACAACGCGACTTCTCGTCTGGACACCAACTGCAGCTAAGATAACAGAAGATCAGGACGTCAAGGTCGAGGTCAAGGTCAAGGTCGGTTGGTTGATGTTCTTAGCAATGGACCAAAATGTCTGACCGAAAGTAGTAGACAATAAGATAGTATGAACACAATCTAGGTCAAGGTAAAAAAAGTCAAGGTCAAAGGTGAAGGACTGTCAGAGTGCTTCATTCGCCAATGACCAATAATAAAATTCTGTTCACCGCATAATATACTAAAACATTATTATAAGGACGTTTTTAAAGACTATCGTACTACTGTTTCCTCTCTCTGTCTCCGTCTGTCTGTCTGCCTGTCTGTCTGTCTGTCTCTAGCTCACTGTCTTCTCTGTCACTCCTGCTCTTTCTCTGTTCTCAGTTCTTTCTATTGTACTTTCCATATTATTGTTCAGTCTTTACGCTTAATGAATCTATTAAAAACACACCTTTGCAAATCGAGTAATAAAATTGTAAACTTGACAATCTGTAAAACGTTATAATGGAAGATAAACGGAGAGACCTGAATCTTATACTACATCAATAATCGTCAACGCCGCGTCAAACCAAAGAGGTTGAAAATGATAGGCCATAGAACAGTGCTGTCCAACCTTTTTGGTACCACGGGCCGCAAAAGCAAGATTTTTGAAGACGAGGGCCGCAACAGTAAACTCAAAATTTATTGCTATATTAACATTGAAACGAGTGTTGAAATTTAATATGGAATGATTGTAACTTATCTATCAATCTATAGCCTACAGCTCTCTGTTATGAAATTTATATGGCATAGAATATAAATGTTATCACCGAAAAGAAACTTTTGTGGTTAGAAGACCAAGACTTCTTATTGTTACTCTCGTCTACGAATGTTGAAAGTCAGAATAATTCTATTAATGACGATGTCGTATAATGAACGATTACAGGAATTACGGCCAAGTTATGAACTTCAGTCCTCAGCCAACGACGGCCGAATATCTAGAAAGCCTGTTCTAACAAGCAGAAGCAGTTCAACCTATAGCTGCAACGCAAGCAATTCCGTTAGGTCTAATGCTTGAGCATAGCACAGAGTGGAACAAGGATGTGCATAGACTGTATACCGTTAGCGTTGCTGCTGCCCTGATCTTCGGAACACGGTCGATGACATGGACCCCATGATGACCAGAGGGAGACTTCACAATCCCCCGGACATGGAAAATAGCACTCGCCTGTCAACTATAGCACAACAAGCTGTCAACTAATGCATTGATCAGAATTTACGAGATTTTGAGAATGTTGAAAATATATACTTGACTATAGTGTAGGTAGCCCACACAGTAGCGTCCAAAACTCTCTAACCAATGGTTTTGCTGATGCAATAAGTTCTCATAGATATACTGCAGTGGTTTCCAAACCGTGGCCAGCGTGCGAAAAGTGTCCCGACAAGCCTCAAAATATGGCCCTCTTTCCTCAAAGAATCAACAAAAATATATGGCAAAATTGACAATTTGGACAGGATAGAACACAATAATTATTTTCCATTACAAATTATTTTATTTTGACTTCGATAAATGACGTCAATCGTTCTATTTTTATTCAACTATAACAATTTTATATGCTTCTAGTTAATTAAATGTTAGCCTTGTGGCCCCTAATGTCATTCAATTAAGAAAAAGTGGCCCTCGTGTCCTCCAACTTAGAAAAAGTGGCCCTCAAGTCAAAAGGGGTTGGGAACCACTGATATAGGCTACTGTGTGAATCTTACATAACTAACTTCTGGGATAAAAAAAACACACAGATACATACCGTATGGTCTGCTACTTTCGTGTCATAAGCATTGCAATGGACGTATGCGCTGTCCTAGAAATGTACCTATAGATTTTGCAACGGAAGTGGTGTCTATCTCAGACTAATTAGGATACATCATCATTGAAAAGTTTACTCGTATTGACATAGGCTAATTTAGAGCACGGAGAATTGTTCGGCTTCACATTAGTGTCATGATTTCAGAAATCTTTTGAAAGATATTTTCCGAAGATTCATTCACATATCTCAAGAATTTCACATGACTGTGCTTCCAGCAGTACCTTGAACATAGTCAGCAACCGTGGGTCACAAAGTTCAAGGTCGACTTCAAGGTCATCCAGTCGCATGCACTTCAGCTTTCGATGATGTATTCCGTAGCCACATGAGTCGTCCTGGCGAAAATAAGGAAAACGTATCAAGTACCATAATATTCGGCCCAAAATACGTTTCGACTAAACTTTACAACGGGAACCGTTTGTCGATGTGTCACACGGAGCAATAAATGAGCAAAAAATTAATCTTCTTGCACCTCGTCAAAGCCTCGACTGTAACACGGGCTCAGCTCTGTTGATAGGAGCCTTTTAGGAAGGACAATAATAACGTTGAAGGATCCATTGGATGGACTGGCAATCGCTCATGGCTAGTTGGGATGAACTCATTTCTTACCCTTGTAAGTTATTCAGAGAGTGAGAAGTTTCTACAAAGAGCATCGTAAGAAGTGTATCATAATCGTATCATATAGCCATGGGCGGAGTTTATCAGGGGCTAGGGGGGCTAAGCTCCCCCAAGAAGACCCAGGATCATCATTTATTTACCGTGTAAATGGTGGCATCTTTTCTCGGACTTATCGGACTTAGCCCCCCCCGCCAAGAAGGCGCAGACTAAGAAATTTGTTCCGAAAATGGTTCTTTTCACCAACGCGAAACTTACGAATGACAAAAAAGGTCATCAATCTTTTTGGCCGGAAAAATTAGTTTTTCGCCGAGATTTCAGATCGAGGACTAAAAAAGGTCATTAACATTTTGGGCCCGAGAAAATATTTTTCGGCGCCGCTCGTCAAAAAATTTAGCCCCTTCAAGAACAGAAACCAAACTCTGCCCATGCATATAGCGCAGGTCATGATTTACAGTATCAACTGGACGGTCATAGGCACCCATTTTCAAATATGAACGCCGTCCTGCCACTTATTATATGCCAGCACAGCCTGGAAAGGTAAGAGGCGTCCAGTCACTTCTTTTTCTACACTTTAGGCGCTGATATATACTTAGTATTTCGTGATAAAACTGAGCAACTGTTGGCATTGGAGTTACTTTCTGGCTTCAATTCTGAAAATCGAGGCTGAGCAATTAGGGCTTATGAAAAATGCGCGGGGTTCAGACATGAAAGAAGAATGTTGAAGAGGTTATTATTTTATATGCAGTACCTCGATGTCACATCTTCCCCAGTCGGTGAGTTCCCAGTGGAAGCACTCCTGGTAGGGACAGTATCTCTTCTGCACGATCGGATCCGGACAGTGACGACCTCTATGCTCCGGTTGAACTAGAACAGTTCTCGTTCTCGTTTGAAGACCTTCACAAAGATGTAACATCATCATCATCATCATCATCATCATCATCATCATCATCATCATCATCATCATCATCATCATCATCGTCATCGTCATCGTCATCGTCATCGTCATCGTCATCGTCATCGTCATCGTCATCGTCATCATCATCGTCATCGTCATCGTCATCGTCATCGTCATCGTCATCATCATCACCATCACCATCATCATCATCATCATCATCATCGCTATCATCATCATCATCATCATCATCATCATCATCATCATCATCATCATCATCATCATCATCATCATCATTGTGAGCTAATTTTGTATAGTCTATGTGGTCAGTTGATGTTTAGGCGTACGAATAGACCAGCTCAAGGTCAGCGTCTAGACAGTTAGGCCTGCAGGTGACAGACTGGCGGGAAAGTTGGCGCGGCTCGGCCGACCGTCGCCGGAGAGCGAGAGAGAGAGAGAGATAGGCAGACAGACGGACAGATAGACGGAGAGAGGCAGATAGAAGGACAGAGCGGCAAGGGGAAGAGTGTATGTCTAGACAGGGAGATAAGTTGTAGAAGAAGGAGTTGGTAGGAGAGAGTAGAAGACGTTTTAGAGAACAGTGGAGTTAGATAATAATAGTTGCGTTGCTGTCGTTGAATTCAAGCGTTTGTCGTCGTTGATCCTTTGTTGTGTTATTTGCGTTGTTATGAAGAAAGAAGAAAATACAAGAAACAGAGCTTTGTTGTAATTGAACAAGTTAAGAACTTTAGAAACTTATACACTAGCTTTAGATACCGAAATACAGTGACTAGGTTAGGCCTAGGCTGCGCTACTGAACACAGAAGAAAAAAGGAAGAAAACTTTGAAGGTCAATTGGAGGTTGACATTTTGGTGGCAGCGGCGGGATACTGAATTCAAGCAAAGGATGTTGGGATAGCGAACTCATTTGGAGGAATATTTTCAATTGGAGGAATATTTTCATTTGGAGGAATATTTTCATTCGGAGGAATATTTTCAATTGGAGGAATATTTTCATTTGGAGGAATATTTTCAATCGGAGGAATATTTTCAATTGGAGGAATATTTTCATTTGGAGGAATATTTTCATTCGGAGGAATATTTTCAATTGGAGGAATATTTTCAATTGGAGGAATATTTTCAGTCGGTGAGAAGATACAACGGGCATACGAACGACATTACGACAACGCAACGCCAGAGAGAGGTATACAAAACTTGCTTGTTTACCCAAGGAGCCAAAAGAATTAAAGTCAGCCAATCACAGATATTCATAGCCACTCCCTTGATTTCTTCACGGTAATCACTGAAGTAAAGAAGAAAGATGGAGAAACTTACAGAACAAAAGCAAGCCAGTATAAAGAAGATGTCTTCTGATCGATTAATAAAGTTATTAATTGAAGAGGGTCTAGACGTAGAAGAAGTCGAAGAGATGTCTAGAGAAAATTTGATGGGAGCATTAGCAGAGGTTTGGCTTAAAAAGGAAGCTGAAGAGAAAGGTGCTGTGGGTGGTATTGAGGAGAAACCAATTGAAAAACCACCGGCACCGATGTCTATGGAGGCGTTGATGCAATTTATGATGATGAGGGAGGAGCAACGCAGACAAGAAGAAAAAGAAAAAGAGGAGCAACGCAGACAAGAAGAAAAAGAAAAAGAGGAGCAACGGAGACAGGAAGAAAAAGAACGTAGACAAGAGGAGAAAGAACGGAAACAAGAAGAGAAAGAGAAAGAGGAGAAACGGAGACAGGAGGAGAAAGAGAAAGAGGAGCAACGGAGACGAGAGGAGAAAGAACAAAAACAAGAAGAGAAAGAGAAAGAGGAGAAACGGAGACAAGAAGAGATTGAACGAACAGAAAAGCTTCGACTAGAGGAAAAAGCAAGAGCAGAACAAGCAGAAAGGATGAGACAAGAAGAGATACAGATGCAGAAGCAGCAGTTCCAGCTTCAGCTAGAACAACTGAAAAGAGATCGTGACGAAGCTGAACGAAGAAGAATGGAATTGATGATAGAATACGAGAGAGCAAGGAAAAGTGATGAAGAAATACGAAAACAACAGATGGAAGAGCAAAAGATTCGTGAGGAAGACAAAGAAGCCATGCGTTTGGCAGAATTACAAAGAGCCGAAGAGATTCGACAGGAAGAATTAAAAATGGAGAAAGAAAATTTGGAAAAAGCGGAAAGAGAAAGGGAAGAACAATTAGAATTAGAACAAAAGAAACTCGCTCTTAAGGAAGCTCAGCTCCGAGAAATGGCTATAGAAAAGGAGGAACGCAGAAAACAGTTAGAATTGTTGCAGCAAAAGATAGAACAAGAAGAACTGCGTAGGGTAGAAGATCAAAATAGACTGAGGGAACGAAATGAAGACGAAAGAAGAAGCCGTGAGGAGTCAGAACGAAACAGGATCAGAGAAAGTGAGACAATGGTGTCCAAGATTAAAAGGATAGGTGATGCAATGAAACACGTATTACCTAAGATGCCATATGATATGATGGAGGTGCCATTATATTTTGAGACAGTTGAGAATGCATTCAACAGTTTTACGGTGGAAAAGCAGTTTTGGGTCAAATTGCTGTTGCCACTAATGACGCCTAGAGCAAGAACGGTGTTGAACCGATTGTCTTTCGATGATCTGGATGATTACGACATAGTGAAAGAACATTTACTGAAAGAATTCAAATTGACAGCGAGAGAATATCGATCACGATTTGGAGATGCGAGGAAAACGGCAGAAGAAACATACACGATGTTTACAGCAAGATTGAAGAATCTGTTGAACTACTATGTCAGAAGTAGGCGAGTGGGCAAAAGCTACGAGAAGTTATTTGATCTATTGGTGGCGGATAAGTTGAAAGAATGTCTACCACCGGGTCCACTACAGTTCGTACTAGCAAAAGAGGGTACGGAATGCTTTGAAGCTAGTAATGTTGCAGAACTCGCAGACGTGCACGTGAACAATCGAATTGGTCTAATGTTTCAAGACAAACCGAAATATGAAGCATGGGGAAATAGTTCGAAGCAACCCAGGTGGAATAGTAATAACAAAGAAACAGGAAACCAAGCCAGAAATAACGAAGCAAGGAATGATGGTGCTCCTGGAAGATAGTTTGGTCAAGATAGAAGAGAAGCAACGGGTGACAGACAAATGTACAGTCGAATTCCAGTGATGGGACGCCAAAGAGAAAACAATACAGCGTACAATTACAGGCGGGAGAGCACTGAACAGAGAGGGATTGTTAAGAAACGTTGCCATAATTGTCAGTCAGACCGACATCTGATAAAGGATTGCAAAGTACCACCCAGAATGACAAATCTGAGAAATAGATTTACTCGAAGTGCAGAAAATCTCAGAGTAAATCAGATACAAGTAATGAATGCACCGAATCAGTCTGAAGAACAAGACAACCGCGAAATGGAAGTGAAGTCAGTGATGAAGTGCACGCCTCAATTTGCTATACAGAGAGAAATAGTAAATTCTGCTCCAATTAAAGATACTGGTCGAGAAACAGAAAGCAAAGATGAATGTCAACGTACGAAGAAGTCTTTACTACAGCATGTCAATGTAGAGATACGTGGAAATGATGACAGTTGTCATCCCGTGCAAGTCAGAGCGCTGATTGACTCTGGTACTGAGATTCCAGTAATCAATGAGGAATTGTTGAAAGGAGCGACAGTGGAAGAAATTGGCAGAGTACATTTGCAATGTGTGGCTGGAGAACCCATTCCAGCTAAGTTGGTGAAAATCGAAGTGCGGATGAGTTGTCATAACGAAGGAGGAGATTTGAAAGACAAGGGAGTAAATATCGCGCCATATTTAACCTTGGTGTGTGCCAGCATTCCGGCAGTCTTGTGCAAAGATAACAAAGAAAAGTTCTTGCTGCATCCAGAGATAATCGCAGAACTGAAAGAGGTTCCACCAGTGAGTGTATTACAAGTAGAATTGCAAGCGAATGTGACTACAAGAGCACAGAGTCGGAGAAGAGAAGTGGAAGAAGGAGAAGAGGAAAAGTCAAATGAAAGTTTGCTAGTTGAGGACACAGAAAGCGATGATGAACAAAGCGTTCAAGAAGAAGAAGAAGGAATAACATCCGGAAACAATGAAATTGAAGAAGAGATGGTTGCATGTGAACGTGATAATGATGATGATTCTGAGAGTGATGGTGAAATAGACACGAGTATGAGGGATTTGTTTGCCGAGAATACGAGTGATGAAAGACAATTGGCAGACGCAAAGAAATTTGAAGAGCAGCAGAGAAATGACGAGTCACTGAGGTCGTGGTGGAAGATAGCTGAAGACAAAGGATCAGAGTTTAGTGTGGTGAATGGGTTGATGTATAAGAAGCATCAAATGTTGGACCAGTTGGTGTATCAGTTGGTGTTGCCGAAGGAAAGAAGAATTCAGGTGATGGAATTGGCACATGAGTCAGTATTTGGCGGACACTTGGGAGAAGAGAAGACAAGGGAACGTATCAAGTTGTCCTTTGTGTGGCCAAGAATGCGTAGAGATGTGGTGAAGTTCTGCAAGTCCTGTGAGAAGTGTCAGTTGAAAGCACGAAGTTTGGTGATGGATCGAGTGCCGATTACACCAATACCAAGAGAGGATGTACCGTTCAGAAGAATGACCATGGACGTCGTAGGACCAATCGAACCGACTTCAGCAGCAGGGCATAAGTATTGTTTGTGCATCGTGGACTCATGTACAAGATGGCCGACAATATTCTTGATGAAGTCATTGACCGCTAAGGCTGTATGCGAAGCTTTGATGAAGCTGTTCATGGATGTGGGAGTTCCGTCAGTAATAACGAGCGATAGAGGGACGAATTTTACAGCCAGTCTAACAAGAGAATTTCTGAAACTGATGGGATGTTGTCCTCGATTCGATTCGCCAGGACATCCAGAAGCGGCAGGATTGGTGGAGAGATGGAATCAAACGTTCAAGAAAATGATTCATCATGTCGTTGTGGAAAATCCGAGACAGTGGCATAAAATTATTCCATTTACAGTCTGGGCATTGAGAGAAGTGCCTAATGCAACTACAGGAGTGGCACCGTATTTGCTGGTCTATGGAAAGTTGCCGAGAGGGCCACTCACCATCCTTAAAGAAAGCTGGACCAAAGAAATAAATCTACCACCGAACATTGGAGTGCAACCGGCAAAGTACCTGAAGAATTTAAGAGCAGACATGGAAAAGGCCTTGACATTCGCCGAGAGTTGTGCTGAAGAAAAGCAAAAACAGTACGCCAGTCAATACAACAAAAGAGCAAAAGATAAAGAATTCGAGCCAGGAGAGAACGTCATCGTGCTGTATCCAACGTCAACCAATAAATTGATCTCCCGATGGCATGGTCCATGCACGGTCCTGCAAAGAAGATCCAAATATTCGTATCTGGTGGACATGAACGAAAATGGTCGACGGATTATTCATGCTAACAAGATGAGGAAGTTCATTACGAGAACATTGTCTTGTGGTCTGATCGTGGAAGAGGATGACGAATTTGGATCAGTGGTAGAAATACCGCTGAAGGAAGACTATTCAGAGACAAAACAGAAATCACTTCAATTGGATTACGAACAAATTGGACATCTGACCAGCGAACAGCAGAAACAATTACTTGATGTACTGAATCGATATGCAGACAGATTTTCAGACCAACCTGGACTATGTACATTAGTAGAACACGAAGTGGTGCTGAGACCAGACTTTCGAGAAAAAGAATTCGTGGCATATCGAATACCACTAATATACCGAGCAGAAGTGGAAAAACAAATACAAGAGATGCTGAAAGAAAATATCATTCAACCATCGTCAAGCAGAATGGCAAGTCCACTTGTCATTGTCAAAAAGAAGAATGGATCCTTGAGATTGGCTTGTGACTACAGATACATTAACTCTTTTACTGAAAACTGCCGATATCCTATGCCAATCGTCAACGATGTCTTGAGCAAAGTTGGAAAATCCAAGTTCATTTCTGTTATGGACTGTCGCAGTGCATATTGGACTTGTCCTGTGAAAAAGAGTGACCAATGGAAGACTGCGTTTGTTACACATAATGGACTGTATGAATTTACGCGTGTTCCGTTTGGAATGATTAACTCTGGACGGACTTTTGTAAAAGTGATAAATATGATCTTGCAACCGATTCATGATTTTACTGAACCTTATGTTGATGACATTGCAGTGCATTCGAATGATTGGGACATTCATTTAAGACATTTGGAATTATTCTTGAAACAAATAAGACTGCATAATGTAACATTGAACTTGAAGAAATGTGTGTTTGGTAAGAGTGAGGTGAAGTTCATCGGTCACCTCATAGGATCAGGGAAGAAGATGATGAATCCAGACAGGATTGACAGTTTAATTAATTTGAAGAAACCTGAAACCAGGAAGGAAGTGAAGCAAGTCTTAGGATTTTTTGGATTTTACAGACAGTTTATCTGTAATTTTGCTGAAATTGCTAAACCATTGACAGACTTGACCAGCAAGAAAGTACCTGAGAACATTGTTTGGACTGATGCACATCAGAAATCTTTTGATTCCCTTAAACAGATTGTTTTATCAAATGTGATTCTATATATGTTTGAGGTTGGGAAACCATTTAATTTGTACTGTGATAGCAGTGATTTTGCTGTGGGAGCTGTACTGTCTCAGGTGGACGAGGAAGGGATTGAACGTCCTGTTTCATTTATCAGTCAGAAGCTGACAGATACTCAGAGGAGGTGGGCGACGATTGAGAATGAAGCCTATGCAATCATATGGGCTTTAAACAAGTTGAAAGAAATTCTTATTGGTTCTAAAATCAATGTGTTTACAGACCATAATCCTTTAGTTTATTTGACTGAATCAATGTCGAAATCTGCTAAATTAGTCAGATGGTCTTTATCATTGCAAAATTTTGACATTCTGTTGAACTATAAGAAAGGTAAATTGAATGTAGTAGCTGATTGTCTGTCTAGATTGTAGTGTAAGATATTTTATGATGTATTATGTTATAGACTATTTGCATTGTTTAGTTAAGGTACGTTCGCTAATTTTTATAGATAATTAGCTCTCTTTAAAAGAAAGGAGGGAGGTAATGTGAGCTAATTTTGTATAGTCTATGTGGTCAGTTGATGTTTAGGCGTACGAATAGACCAGCTCAAGGTCAGCGTCTAGACAGTTAGGCCTGCAGGTGACAGACTGGCGGGAAAGTTGGCGCGGCTCGGCCGACCGTCGCCGGAGAGCGAGAGAGAGAGAGATAGGCAGACAGACGGACAGATAGACGGAGAGAGGCAGATAGAAGGACAGAGCGGCAAGGGGAAGAGTGTATGTCTAGACAGGGAGATAAGTTGTAGAAGAAGGAGTTGGTAGGAGAGAGTAGAAGACGTTTTAGAGAACAGTGGAGTTAGATAATAATAGTTGCGTTGCTGTCGTTGAATTCAAGCGTTTGTCGTCGTTGATCCTTTGTTGTGTTATTTGCGTTGTTATGAAGAAAGAAGAAAATACAAGAAACAGAGCTTTGTTGTAATTGAACAAGTTAAGAACTTTAGAAACTTATACACTAGCTTTAGATACCGAAATACAGTGACTAGGTTAGGCCTAGGCTGCGCTACTGAACACAGAAGAAAAAAAGGAAGAAAACTTTGAAGGTCAATTGGAGGTTGACAATCATCATCATCATCGTCATCATCATCATCATCACCATCATCATCATCATCATCATCATCATCATCACCATCATCATCATCGTCATCATCATCATCATCATCACCATCATCATCATCATCATCATCATCACCATCATCATCATCGTCATCATCATCATCACCATCATCATCATCATCATCATCATCATCATCATCATCATCATCACCATCATCATCATCGTCATCATCATCATCATCACCATCATCATCATCATATTTATCATCATCATCATCATCATCATCATCATCGTCGTCGTCGTCGTCGTCGCTATTATCATCATTATTATCGTCATCATCATCTTCATCATCATCACCATCATCATCATCATCATCATCATCATCATCATCACCATCATCATCATCGTCATCATCATCATCATCATCACCATCATCATCATCATCATCATCATCATCATCACCATCATCATCATCGTCATCATCATCATCACCATCATCATCATCATCATCATCATCATCATCATCACCATCATCATCATCGTCATCATCATCATCATCACCATCATCATCATCATATTTATCATCATCATCATCATCATCATCATCGTCGTCGTCGTCGTCGTCGCTATTATCATCATTATTATCGTCATCATCATCTTCATCATCGCTATCATCATCATCATCATCATCATCATCATCATCATCATCGTCGTCGTCATCATCATCATCATCATCATCATCATCGCTATTATCGTCATTATTATCGTCGTCGCCATGACCCTCATCGTCACCATCGTCATGTTATGATGTTATCGTCCGACTGACATCTGTAGAGGAAGATTTAGCAATTAAAAAGTAATGGTTATGAACCGCCTCCAGCGGGGAGCTTTTGCATCCTCAAGTTAGAACCTCAGCCTGTGAACGTCGCGCTTTCTCAGTTGTATAGGTTCATCTTTGTGGAATAATCTCCCGCTGAAGATGCACCCATTACCTAGAAAAACTCATCAACTTTTTTGCATAGCCTACTGCTTAAGACTTATTTGTATCAACGTAGTTCGACTGGAAGCGGCTCTGAGTGGACTTCTTAAAGGGGGCTATATAAATTCTTGAAATGAATGAATAAGTGACTGAATGAATATTTACATACATATATTACATATACATGCATACATGGTATTACATACATAGTACATAATACCCAGACGCACTTGTGCATGTAATGTAATGCATAGATATGTAACCTAGAACTAACCAAGACCGCATGTTGCTGAGCATGACGCCCAAAGTGACCATTCGGAAACAACACAGTCGACTGGACATGGGTCGGTGCAGGGTTCGACTCCTATCAGCGCCAGGTCACTGGAATGCTAGACAAGAAACGATAATCAAATTTCATCTGGCATATGAAATCTTAATGAGAAAACTGGTGCAAATCTAAACAGCAGATGTTATTGAGCAAACACTGGTCCCATGGTGCAGGGTCTCTTAATTTGATAGCCTACTTTGACGCTGAAACGTGGTAGGCTAGTTATTAATGATAGAATTCGAGTCTATTAACTCCGACTGACAAAGACCAGCAGTAAGCTTATATAGGCCTACATGTTATAGTAATGACAGTTGAAAAGTTTAGCAAATAATATTAAAAGCCCAGTCGGTAGAGGGAATTGGTCCCGCTTCTTGCTTCACATTCCACTCTTAACGTCAAGTGTTACCGATGTTCCATCATTCGTTTTTATCAATCTTGCGGAGTGACATGAACTCTTAAAAGTGTACCATGCATGAAGTACCTCGGTAGCGCAATGGATAACACGCTGGTGTAGAGAGCTAGAGTTAATAACGAGTTCGCGACCCGTATATATGCGGGTTTGCTTTGTAGGCTGCTATTATCGCCGATTATTGCAAGCTGTCCTGTTAGTAGTTAAGAATTATGCATTCTATTAGCTAAGTTCCTGTGAATTGTTTCAGCGGCATAATTGTACACTGTAACCGGTTGCGTTCTGTCAACCGGATTGTTGAATAAACGAAAATTATTATTATTATTAACT
This sequence comes from Lumbricus terrestris, assembly GCA_949752735.1. NCBI lineage: Eukaryota > Metazoa > Annelida > Clitellata > Crassiclitellata > Lumbricidae > Lumbricus > Lumbricus terrestris. Next base: position 23,163,849 of record OX457045.1, on the reverse strand, counting down.
GACTAATCTTGAACGAAACTGAAATTTCAGGATCTACACTACTATCAGACATTCCAAACATGTTGCCAAGACCGGTGAATAACTGCAAAGCATGCCGCAATTATTGCAAGCCGTTTAAGTATATATATCCGCAAATGATAGCATGAGTAGTCATTGAGTACAAGTGCACCCGAAATGTCTGGCATAAAATAGCATAATCATAAATTATTATTGTCTAAATCTGATAGGTGTGTGTTGAGGTATACACAGGCTACAAAGGTGCATAGCCTAATAATTATGCGTTTAATGTCATTTACATTCTATTCATAATGCATAGGCTACAAAGGTACATAATAAATATGCGTTTAATGTCATTTACATTCTATTCATAATTAATAATAATTAATTACTGACCTGTTGGCAGAAATCCTTTGAGACGACGCTACCGTCACTTCGAAGGCATTCGCTGAATCGCTGTCTAAGTCCAGATCCGCAGGTGAGGTTCTGGTGAGGAATGCACGGACTCCAGTCGCTCCATCGGACGGTGTACGTATGGCAGCGTGGCTCCAGGTCGCACCTCTCCATTTCCTCGAGCGATGGACACAGGAAACTGGAGTTGGGATCTGGATGACGGATGATGGAACGACTTCGTTGACGACGAGTGTGGCTCTGACATTGCTGTGAAGGATCATAATTATATTTATTATTGTCCATATATTTGATATCGAGCAATATTATTCACACATATCTATGTATGACGTCATATGCAGATGATTCTCGTTGGAATTCGTACTTCATGTTTATACTACGTCACCTCTTCAAGGAAATTACTCAGAGTCTCTCCCGACTCCAACACAGTCAATAGCTTTCAAGTGCCTGTATATAGAAGGTGTCAGAGAGAGAGAGAGAGAGAAAGAGAGAGACAGACAGACAGAGACAGAGGCATAGACAGAGACAGCGACAGAGACATAGACAGAGACAGCGACAGAGAGACAGAGACAGAGACAGACAGACAGACAGAGAGAGAGAGACAGACAGCGACAGAGACAGAGACATAGACAGAGCCAGAGAGACAGAGAGACAGAGACATAGACAGAGCCAGAGAGACAGAGAGACAGAGACAGAGGCAGAGACAGAGAGAGAGAGAGACCTATAGGGAACATGCAGTCGCAGCTCAAGAGGGAGTAGGCCTATATATGATTAGATTAAACTTGACCAAAGATAGATTAAACCAGAAACAGATTCAATAATTAATTTAGAGAGAGAGATTATAATAGCTGAGATGAGATTAAAATACGAGTAGCCGTGCACATACATGTACCTCTGGACACTTGGACCACTCTGACCATGCGCTGACGACACATTGTCCTGGACACGGAATGTGACAGTCGTTCGTGTCGTGTGGCTTCGTCTTCTTGTCACAAAGTCTTTCGCTGATCTCCGTCGCTTCTCCATCCTCAGATATTCGAACACATCTACGAATCAAAGCAGTCATTCACTTCACCCGAGTGACCCGGTCACTTCCCATTTCCGCTTCACTTTCCATTTCCGCTTCACTTTCCATTTCCGCTCCGCTTCCCATTTCCGCTCCGCTTCCCAATTCCGCTTCACTTCCAATTTCCGCTTCACTTCCCATTTCCGCTTCACTTTCCATTTCCGCTTCACTTCCAATTTCCGCTTCACTTCCCATTTCCGCTTCACTTCCCATTTCCGCTTCACTTCCCATTTCCCCTTCACTTCCCATTTCCGCTTCACTTCCCAGTTCCGCTTCACTTCCCATTTCCGCTTCACTTCCCATTTCCCCTTCACTTCCCATTTCCGCTTCACTTCCCATTTCCGCTTCACTTCCAATTTCCGCTTCACTTCCCATTTCCGCTTCACTTCCCATTTCCGCTTCACTTCTTATTTCCACTCTTCTCTCTAAGTAGACTCACTGCATCAAATCCAGGACTCTCGCTTAATACTAGGTTTCTAGACCTTTTAAGTAGCTTAGACCTGCGTCACACAAACTTCGTCACTGTTTGCATTCCGACAGTGCCAGTCCCAAGTCTGAATAAGGAGGATGGTGACGCTAATGATCTTTGTTATCACCACATATACATGTATGTAGTGTCGATAAAAAAAACTGAGACTACTACTAAACACTCCCTGATCCAGCCAAAATGATGTTGAAGTCATTCGGAACAAAAGTGGATAAGCTTAAGCGAACAGTCGGTCGCTTTCAGACTTTCGTTTCATTTCGTGGAGAATTGATAGAACTTTAACTGCCGAAAGATAAGTAGAAAAGAGTCGCCACTGGTGAGCTCCCGCACTCACTGAAGGTTTTTGCATATGCCACCGAGACACCGACCACTTCGGTCGTTTTTTTTTCAGACTTTCGCTTCATTTCATGAAGAATTGATATAGGCTAGATTTAATTATAGTTATCCAGATGCAGAATAATTCGTAACCGCGTTCTTTCATACATTTAAAGACCTAGAGGAAGTGGGGGGCAACTCTTAACCCTGTCAACTTGCCCCCACTTACCCTACATCGATTTGTCCAGCGTATTTTTTTTATTAAGCATCTAATCTGTCTTGTCAGAAATACTACCAACTCACCCAAGTCCTTCTTTAGCATGTATAACGCAATATAGAAACAAGAAAGATATAATAGGTTAGTAATTTTAAAAATATGGTTCGTACTTGACGCTTCTTGACTGAATCTCAGCACCGCACTGAACGCTGGAAAGACCATTCAGCGTCGTACATATGCTCCAATCACCAGTCAACCAACTGAACTGCTCGCAAGACACGTGACAAGGCAACGTCTGATACTCCTATGACGTATCAAACACTAAAATCAGATACAGCTTCTATGGCGCCTCTTGACGCTAACTGGTTGAGATTCTGACACAGTTGGCCGTCTCAAGGAACGCCACATTGGATATCACATTGGATATCACATTGGATATCACATTGAATATCACATTGGATATCACATTGGATATCACATTGGATGAATTGGATATCACATTGGATATCACATTGGATATCACATTGGATGAATTGGATATCACATTGGATATCACATTGGATATCACATTGGATGAATTGGATATCACATTGGATATCACATTGGATATCACATTGGATGAATTGGATGCCACATTGGGTTCATTGAATATCACATTGGATATCACATTGGATATCACACTGAATATCACATTTGATATCACATTGGATATCACATTGAATATCACATTGGATATCACATTGGATATCACATTGGATGAATTGGATATCACATTGGATATCACATTGGATATCACATTGGATATCACATTGGATGAATTGGATATCACATTGGATATCACATTGGACATCACATTGGATGAATTGGATGCCACATTGGGTTCATTGAATATCACATTGGATATCACATTGGATATCACATTGAATATCACATTTGATATCACATTGGATATCACATTGAATATCACATTTGATATCACATTGGATATCACATTGGATGAATTGGATCCCACATTGGGTTCATTGGATATCACATTAGACACCTTGGATATTACATTGAATGCACGTTGGATTATAATTCGTATTTTATTAGAGTTCTGTAGACCGACGTCTGGAAGGAAATAATATGCCTATTATATATGGCGTTGTAGAAGTTATTTTTAGCGATCAAGATTATGTTTATTTTAAGACTGTTCTTGTTTTCATCTATTCTGTTGTTTACCCCAGTTCTAATTTATTATTATGCAGTGGACCGCGCGTGCGTGTGGGTCGGAGATGCAGAAAGACAGAGACAGAGACAGAACGAGAAAGAGAAAGACAGACAGAGGCATAGATAGGCAGTGACAGAGACAGAGGCGGACAGAGCAGTTGAGACACGTGGCACAAAGTTATTTAGTTCCGCACGTCCAAGATTATCTTTATAAATGTTTTTGTGCAATACAAAATTTAATTATATATACTAATTAGCAATTATTTCGAACTTCAATTGTTTACTTAATTATTTCTTTGCTGAATGCGTGATGTGTTTAATGGCATAATAATAAAATATATTTAAGTCTTTGATTATAATTCGTTCAATTGCATTTCTAATAGGCCTAGTTTTCAATTGGGTAATTCTTCACTTTTGGTCATTTCTTCATATGCTATTTCGAATTAATTCATTGTCTGATTATTGTTTAACTTATATAATAACAATCGTTACTTCTCCGTCAATGAGTGGCGGGCAATCTCGTCCTCCATCAAGACTCGTGTCGATCAGATATCGGGATCGTCTGCGTTCTCCGTTACCACATCTCTGTTCCGTCTCACATGGACTCCACGAAGTCCACGGACTCAGCTGACAGTCACGACGACATGGAATGAAACACATTTCCTCCATGTTGTCTGAGACAATTAAGCGAACAGTTTATCATCATCATCCGTATCAGCAGACCTACATGTATATTCTATACGGTTGACAGCATGCATTATGACTATCCGTATGATCTCGCTCCCGGCTACTCTTGACTTGACCTTCGAACCCATCTATTCGTACCCATAGACATATAACGAGAGAGAGAGAGAAAGAAAGAGAGAAAGAAAGAAACAGAGACAGAGACAGACAGAGAGACAGAGACGGACATACAGAGAGAGTGAGTGAGAGAGACAGACAGGCATACATACAGAGATAGAGACAGAGACAGATAGAGAGATAGAGACACAAAGAGACAGAGAGACAGAGACATACATACATATGGAGACAGAGACAGACAGACAGACAGAAAGACAGACAGAGACAGAAAGATATAGATACAGAGATATACATACAGAGAGATATACATGTACATGCATGCATACAGACAGAGAGAGATGGCAGAGCATTTGTGGGGCGCGGTGGTGTAGTGGTGGCGTCGTTGCCTTGAAGCCAGAACGTTCGAGGTTCGAATCCACCTCATGTCGCCGCGTAAGGACATTAAGCAAGTCCTTCACTCGCATTTGCTTGGGCGCTTCGGCGTGAAACTCCGATGCAGTGTCCGCGCTGTAGTCGGGAGCGCCTCTGAGTAGCGAAATTGAAGCGGCGCTATAGAAATGGAGAAATAACTAAAATAAGTAAATAAAATGGTATTTGGATAGGAGCGATACTGCAGGTGCCAGCAAACGTACCGAAAGCGTTGCAGGTCATTGCTGAGACGTTCTTTCCATTGGAGTCGGTGCAGACGAGCGAGTGATACCTTCGTCCAATTCCACAATACACGGAGCTGGATCGCATCTGACCAACTGGATTCTCCGGTGGTGATAGAACAATGGAATTTTCCGGAGCGTCCAGTATACAGTCCGACCAGAGTCCGGTCAGCTTCGTTACATACTCCGGACATTCGTTACATGGTTCCGTCTCTTCCGTGGGATACGTTCCACGCTGAAAGCATTCGGGAATACGACCGGATAAACCTACGAACGAACACACCAACACCAACATAATATTATTATTCATACGCTGACTTTGTTGCGTGCATAATCGTCGGGATTGACTTATGCACAATATTTAATGACGATTAAATAGTAACGATTAAATCAATATTTAAATATAAATTCACCTTTTTTCGCTATCAACTACTAGACTAGCTATAATTACTAGAAGCCGGAGACATAACCTGCAGCAGGTAGCGAAGTACAAGTATTGTGTACATTGTGTATTGTGTACATTGTGTATGGTGTACATTGTGTATTGTGTACATTGTGTATGGTGTACATTGTGTATTGTGTACATTGTGTATTGTGTACATTGTGTATTGTGTACATTGTGTATGGTGTACATTGTGTATTGTGTACATTGTGTATTGTGTACATTGTGTATGGTGTACATTGTGTATTGTGTACATTGTGTATGGTGTACATTGTGTATTGTGTACATTGTGTATTGTTTACATTGTGTGTTGTGTACATTGTGTATTGTGTACATTGTGTATTGTGTACATTGTGTACATTGTGTATTGCGTACATTGTGTATTGTGTACACTGTGTGTTGTGTCGCCAAAGTTGATCACCTTTAGTTTGGAAGTGTTTACGAACTTACCTCTACTATTCCATCACGCCTCAGAATGAAAAATCTTTGTAATTCTCGATGAGCAGACAACGTTTACACTACGAGTCTACGACCATGTGAAACCTCAAAGCGCACCATCCTGGTCTCTCGTTCCTATGAGCCTACTTTCCCACTTTCCATAATCTTCCCTACTTAATCTCCTTTTTTTTCTTATGCTCCATTCTCGAGAGCTCATGCGTTGCTAACCTTCCATCGTTCGTGATCGTCTTCGATTGCCATGGCAACGCTTAGAACACGGACTCCACGTCGACCAATCAGAGAAGGCGCACGGTTCTTGGCCACAGGTCACGTGGCATGGTTGCGCAACGACGGGTCTGGTTCCGCCCCCGGACAAGCACCTGTTGTCCGTTGCGTGGTCTTCGTTGCTTTCGATGCAGCGAACGACTAAGCAGATAAAACACAGCTAGACACACAGAAAAAGCACAAAGAGACAGACAGACAGACAGAGACTAAGGAACTGTCGGACGGACGGACGGACGGACAGGCAGCAATCACGTCAATGTGATGGACTGATGATGCATTAACGAACGGACGGATTGATAGGTAAACAGAAAACGAATCGACAGAGAGAAACAGACACACAGATACAGACACACAGACAGAGACAGAGACAGAGAGAGGGAGATGAAAGGATAAATGAGCAGAGAAGCGGATAAAGAGACTCTATCCATGCAGGTGAGGATTGTGCACGGTCGGATGGAACGATAGGTGAACAGAGACGGAAGGACTGAGAGAGAAAGAGAGAGAGACATGCAGACAGACACAGAGAGAGGGGATGAAGGTAAAAATGAGCCGAGAAGCGGATAGACAGACTGAACGCAGGGTGAGAATTGCCATGGGGCGGGGGTCAGGGGTTCAACCCACTCCTAATCTTCCTTAACGCCCCATGCATGGCAAAGTCGTCTTTTCAACCCAAACTCCACGTGCATCAAAGTCTGAACGCCTCAGTTATTTCTCCACAATAATAATTCTCGTAATGGAAGATAGGAAGCGACGAAGGAAGGATATCGGAATGAACCTCTTGTTCTGTATCCGTGTCCGCATCTATCGCTGGGATTGGCATGGATGCAGGCAGACCAGTCCGACAGGTGCCACTGGTAAGAGATGCATCTCGGTATCATGGTGCACGGCTGCGATTCCGTCAGGTGGGTGCACGGCACGCCACCGTTGACCGGGTACTCGAGCACGAAACGATGACGGAACTGTTCAGGAAATACGTTCGTTTTCTCTACAAGAATTGAACATAAAAGTAGCAAAACTGTTGATCGCCGATTCTGTACAAGTTCAGATTACGAATGCACTGTTGTGTTATCTGATGAGTGGGCCTATATCTGTTGTATAATTAATTATGAATAGCCTAGGGGCCTACTCAATGCATGATATTTTAATTGAATGTACACATTAGACACAAAACGCATTGAATATATTATACATTAAATTTGACTAAGTTCTGAAGGTAATGTAGGCTATTGCGTCAGAACTAAATATAGAATGGATCTTTTTCCTGTGTTTTGTTTTGCCGTTCAGTTGCAGTCTATACATATATAGTTCTGTCCTCGCGTGACTCTCATCTAGAGATTCATTATAACTGTTTGTGCCAGTGTCTACTTTCTTTTCAATGTTCGTTCTGTAATGTTTATATGCAACGGATACTCAGTGTGTCGCCATATCATGGTTAGGGAGCAATATCACAGAGCGCATGCAATTTCAACTCTCATCGTTCTAGCTCATAATATATACGATTCCAATACCTAAACTAAATTCAGAATCCTATTTTAGACTATTTATCTTCTTCTGTCTTTCAATATAATAATATTCGTTTATTGACATTCAATCTGACAGACCGCAGAACGATTACAGATACAAGTTATACGAAATACGGCCGGTCGTTTTCAACAGGTTCGGTAACTTAGCACTAAATTAATAATTGGCCTAAGTGCTGGAACGCTCCTGTTCGGCCAAGCCAGGAGTGGGAGGGGCGATCTTATTTTCAACAGACCCGAGGCAAACAGCGCAACAGAAAGCGCCACTGGCAGCTAACAGAAAATTCAAATAAATTTTTTGCCCTGAGCGAGGCTTGAACCCGGGTCGCGATAATGACTACTCAGTTTATCGGCCAACGCTCTCTCAACTGAGCTATGGACTCCCCTATGCCACATGTATCCGATGCTCACCACTCATCGCAGTCAATGTATCTTCTACAGCAGCTTTGATTCAACGCTATTGGCACTAAATATAATGCTAGTATCAAGATGACCATGGCACCACCTACATGTAGGCCTAGTGTCAGAGTAAAATGCTCAATCAATTTCTCTAGATGCTCTTCTGTCAGTCTCTAGATTATAACGTAGGCCAATGTCATCATGTTTCATAGTTTTCTGTTGTCAAATTACGCATAACTGACCTGTGACGCAAGTGACCGGACACGGTGACCAATCGGTAAAGACGCTGACCACACAGTCAACTGGACAGGCGATGGAACAGTTGCGAGATGCAATTGGAGAATATTCGCTGAGACACCTGCAGACAGATTAACAGAAACATCGTCGAAATTCGATGCTCTATAAGCTTATAATCTGGACACTACATAATAATTGTAGACATCATCCAAATTGCACATTAAATTAGGCACTTCACATTATGGGCCTATTAGAGCTTAATAGGCCTATCTACAATTTTTTTAAACTTTTTCAGATAATGATTATCATGGTTTAAAGTCCAGTATGACTAATCACTGAAAAGGCGAACGGGGAGTTTTACTGGAAGATCAAGCAAAGCATTTCCGATGCTTTACAGCTTTTCCCTTCATTGTAATCAGAAATAAAAATTATATTAAAATCGCTCCAAGTTCTTCAATATCAAGCCCCTATGTCTAATCATAGTCATAAGGTATATCGAAGGCGCATTGAAATTACATAGACTCGACCCGGACCACCATGGACTATTCTTGCGGACAACCCTTTTGACTTAACGCAGCGCTCGGGGCACCAGCTTGAATAAGCTGGCGCCCCGTGGTTGGCTTTCGAGTGGCGCTTTAGAAATTTGGAGGTTACGCTTACGATTACGATTAGAATTAGGATAGGTCTGCCATAAATAAGCCCCAATGCGGCTTGACCACTGCAGCCGTTTTATAATAATTATTTAGCGCATAGAAACTGCATGGCTACGATTTCGGTCACAATGTCGAATTTCGGAAAACGTGGTGTTATAATTATATATATAATTACATATATATTATATATATAATTATATATATATAACTAAAACACCACATAACATATATATATATGTATTTATATATATGTATTATAGAGCGGTTGAAAGTGATGCACAACCTTTTGGCAGCTACTTTTTCACCAGAGCTTTCAACGCAGTAGACTTCTCTGTACTGGATTCCGCTGCCACATTTGCTGATCGTGTGCATCCGACATTCGCCCCACGATTTCATCTGCCAGTGATAGGTGAGGCAAGGCAGGTCACCGCATCTCTCCTTCTCTATGACAAGGCGCAGCGGTGGACAGTCTGCACCTCCTAAATGTTGTAGAACGCACAGACATATTACGCACTGAAGCACGCATGCCAAAAGTGTCATCTATAACCATCACCATCCTATACATAATTATGTACGCATTGTTTGTATATGCACTTGTGCACTTGTTATAGCGCCACTTCAATCTCTCTCTACTCAGAGGCGCTCCCGACTACAGAGCGGACACTGCATCGGAGTTTCACGCCGAAGCGCTGAGCAATTGCGAGTGAAGGACTTGCCCAAGGTCCCTACGCGGCGACTTGAGGTGGATTCGAACCTCGAACCTTCCGGCTTCAAGGCAGCGACGCCACCACTATGCCACCGCGCCCCACAAATTACATTTTACATTATGCATTGGTCTTCAACAGAAGACAACTACCTCATGATTGCCTTTCTACCTCAAACAACCAAACTCAATACCATTTAACACCAAACTAGTTACTCATGTCATTCAGCATCAAATGATCACCATTGCCCTTCAACAGGCAACCATGTATAGTTTGTAGACCCATTGCCTCTCATACCAAACCACCCACCTCATTAATCTTTAGCACCCAGCTAATTACTATTAGAAAACTTATTGTAGCAGACTTTTCATAACAAGTGTCGCCACCTGGTCTTTGATTCCCTTAATTTCTGACCTGGTCCTGCGGTGGCCAGGATGTCACGGAACCTCGTCTTGTGTCCTCCTCCGGTTCTTGCGAGGCTGCACGTCTGCGAGCATGGCGACCATTCGTTCCACTCTGACAGAAGACAGTCGTTGAGACAAGGAACGACGCAACCGTCGCTCGGTCCTGGTCGAGGCTCAGCGCAGAACCGACCGGCTACCTTCTCCTGAAATTCACACAGGTACATTCAGTCATTCATTCATTCATTCATTCATTCATTCATTCATTCATTCATTCATTCATTCGTTCATTCATTCGTTCGTTCGTTCGTTCATTCAGACATTCATTCATTCATTCATTCATTTGTTCGTTCGTTCGTTCATTCATTCATTTCAGACATTTATGTAGCCATTTCAGACATTTATATAGCGCCTCTTCAAGAGTATCTACTCAGAAGCGCTCCCGACCCAACCACGGCTAAAGAGAACAGTCTTAAGAGCAGAGGTACAATGTACATACATGTACAGATCATGTTTGTTTGTATGTGCACTGTAGTTATAGCGCCCCTTCAAGAGATATATACGCGAGGTGTACGGAGATTGTATGCATAAAACCGCACCTTGAGGTCCATCGTTGCATAAAATTAATATAGGGTAAACTTAGGCAGAGTAGACATGCAAACGCGTCCGTTGGTTTGCAATGTGTGCGTGTGTTTAGGTGTGTGTGTGTGTGTGCGTGTGTGTGTGTGTGTGTGTGTGTGTGTGTGTGCGTGTATGCGCGTCTGAGTGTGTGAGTGTGTGAGTGCGCGTGTAGGTGAGTGAGTAAGTGAGTGAGTGCGTGTATGCGCGTCTGAGTGTGTGAGTGTGTGTGAGAGCGCGTGTAGGTGAGTGAGTGAGTGTGTGTGTGCGCGCGCGCGTGCGTGTGTGTGTGTTTGTGCATGCGCGATCGCGTGCTAACTGGTTAAAGTATTTATTGCATATACAACACTCACTTTTTAACAGTTCATGATTTGCGACCGAATCAAAGGGTCATGTGAGTGCGTTCATAGAACGTGCTTCGCTGTCGTTTGATGATCATGATTAGTCGCCATTACTCTTACAAGGAAAACACTCACATCCAACTCATCGTATGGAGTAGATGGAGTAGACTATAATTAAGGAAACTGCTTCTGCTCACAGCCATCGTTGTTGCAACAATCTCTTAGAAGGAAAACGGATGAAACAAGAATTCTTCACGATTTTAAAAATGTCCTGTAAACTGGACAGAGATCTTAAGTTCTACCTTGAAGGCTTCAGGCCGCAACTCATAATAATTATTAATTGAAGAAAGGTGTTCCTTCTCACACGTGCACAATTGCTACTAATAATTTTCTTCTACCTTCGCCTGTTCAGTGTTCAAAGATCTTCCTGTAGAGTTTAGACCTATATATTGTGTTTTAACATCGTCCGCATTTATAGGCTATTACACGAAATCCCTGATTTATCAGTTGACCTCATGCATCCACCTCTTGCAAACAAGACATAGGCATCCAGTATAAAATATTATGATATCGATGTTGATGAATTAAAGAGCAGTGCGTCAGAGGGGCTAAGGTGAGTTAAGCCACCCAAAAAGATCGTCAGGGGTTTTTTGCACAGGGAAAATGAAATATTTTTTCTTGAGATCTCGACCGAACGCCTTAAAAAAAGGTCGTCAGTTTTTTTGACTGGGAAAATGAAATGTTTTCTTGTGATTTTGGCCAAATGACTTTTAAAAAGGTCGTCCGTTTTTTTACTGGGAAAATGAAATGTTTTCTTGTGATTTTGGCCAAATGACTTTTAAAAAGGTCGTCAGGTTTTTAGACTGGAAAAATTAAATGTTTTCTTGAGATTTGGCCAAATTTAATGACTAAAAAATAAAAGAGGTCGTCAGAAATTTTGGCGAATGAAAATGGAAAATTTTCCGCCGCGATTCGTCCCTCTCAACCAGCCCACCCAAATTGAAATCCTGGCGCTGCCATGCACTGTTAAGGTGAGGTAGTCGTCCTACCCCTTGAATATTGATGCATTCGCTTGTTCTGTTTCGATATCCTTCTCCGCACATCATTCCCGTCTGACGTACGCTGCACTGACCGGAAACGACGCTCCTCCACGAATAGCATGCTGGGAATTCGCATGGCTGCAAAGCGTGCAGGTGCGGACATTCTCTGCCGCCGTGAAGACCCCGCTGGATGATGCCACGCTGGCGTAATCGATATCCTGCGTAAAAGCAACAGAGGCTTTGACATTATTATAGCTCGCCATTATTAGTCAGTGGCAAAGATGACACACGCTGGTGCAACCAGAACCAGATCATGCATGGTTAAGAAGCCCATGCTGATACCTAGCCAAGGATCACGTATAGGCCTACATGGTCTTGGTTAGAAATAACAGCTCGGGCAACGAAGAAGAATTACCACAACACGATGCATGTTAAGAATCTAAACCCATGTACATGTAATAGATATATATAGGAATCAGTCCTTGCATATCACAACCTTATCTTATCTTATCTTATCTGACCATTTATAAAGCGCTTCTCGCAGCAAGAGCCTTTCAGAAGCGCTCCCCAAGAAAAAGGCAAGTTTTTAGACGAGAGAAAGACGAGGATACACTATACCAGAAAGGATGGCTAAGCGAACTGATGGAAAAAGCCGATTCCATAGGGAGGGACCAATGCATGCAAAACCTGTCCGCATTTATCAAAATATAACGCGCTAAATGAATTTCTTCTTAATAAGCTGCATGCTATATATGGATATACATTACGTTCCCACCAGACATACTAATGTATCCGCACCAATCAGTCTCCTTGTAGTTGCATGTTCTCTTGAGAGCAACATTTAAATGTATCTAGGCTAATCTCGTCTGCATATCTTCCTGATCAGCTTTTTTCGGCAGTAGACCATCAAGTCATCTAGGTTTCATTTACTCGTGCTAAGTTTTCTATCCTAATACACGCCGTGACAAAAAAATTGTTTCTTTGGAATATTGAAAGTGAATCTGTTATTCCTCTCGGCCTACTTGGAATGTATTTCTTGACTCTGGCAATAATATGTGAGAATTCGAAAATTACTTGGGCTACTTATGTTTGTTAATTTATATTTTTGTGTATCGTTTGACTCCCGGTACAAATGCGATAATGACTGATACAGGACACAATAATATTTATATTTATATTCTGAAGCAAAATGATCGCGGTAAAATTTGTTTCAAGAATTTGAAACATGCAAAGCTGGGAACTAAGAACATGTGTGCTTTTGTAGATGTTCTTAAATGTAAATTTCTCATTTTCACTGTTTGCGTCATTGATGCTTTAGTACGAAATTTTTACTAAAATTTCACAAATAGTAGTTTTAAAAATGGGTATCAAATTTCCAGGGGACAATTGCCCCCCTTTTGCCCCTATGTGCGGGCGCCCATGCACTGGGCTCAAATTGCGCCCGCCAGGTTATGGATAAAAACCTCTGCACAATAGAAATTGTTTCGGCAAGTATATGGCATAATCGTCAATTTGCATGTGTGTCCGTTGCTTGAGCAAAAATTAGTATTTCCTATAGACTTGTCTCCATGACCAATGATGAAAATGAAGAAAATGAAGTGATCGATGTTTGCGTGGTTGGCCCCGTCTTCACTTGAACCGATGACAGACGACGGCAGCAGATTCTATGTCTTCTCCACTAACGTTTGTTGAGACGATAAGACGCTCAGCCTAATGCAGAAGACGCGTCCGTGGCTGTAAAAGGAGCTAAATAATCCTCTAAAAAATAGATGTCTCCCGAGGGTTGTTAGTCGGCGTCGGTCTCCCTCCCCATCTCTTGGCCAGACGCGCATTTATGGCCGCCACGCGACGGGATATTGTGCCTCACGCCCATTAGACAGACTTAGCAGGCGCTACGTCCGGACAAATGCGCACCAAAAGCAATGCTCTTCTCAGTATTTAATCGCTTCTTCTATGAACGCTCCAAACAACCAATTATATCTAAACTATCATCGGTTTATTCTGTCTGCATGATTAACCTCCCGCCCCCATGATCCTTTAGCTTTGCTATTATATAGGCTAGTCGTTTTTATCGCCATCTTAGTAGGCCAACTGTCTTCACCATTATATCCGTCTTCGTTATAGGTCTACATCACTTCTTTGTACTTGAACACTTCGAAAAGTACGAAAAGGTCATCCTCGTCATCATCATCGCCATCATAAATATTCCTTTCACTGTTTCTATTGTATCAGGACTTTTCAGGATCATGTATCTATTCTATTCTATATTTTAACCTAACTGAACTACATGCAGATGCAATGTATATATAACAATGAAAGCAGATTTTTGAGGAAATTAGAAACAAGGAAACCACACCCATTGAAATAGGAATAACGGATCTGCTATATGTGAGTAGAGATAACAGAGAAAAAGACAGACGGTTAAAAGGACGGACAGACAAACAAAGAGACAGACAGACAGACAGACAGATAAGACAAGACAGAATTGTCTAACAGACAAAGCAGGTCGATGAACGGAACACGGAAGAGACAGATCTATGGATAAAGCGTCGACAGAGGCATTGTCTTAAATCAGACAGATGCATTGTCTTAGATCATCGATGCGGTCACGGACTCAGTATTACATCGACGCACAAAAGAAAGAAATCCAGAATATAGGTAAATAATCAGGTTGTGGGCAACGACAAAGATTTAGCGGAATACACACGCCAAATAAACTATGAAACGTCGTCTTCTCTTTATACGCCGTCTCTATTCAGTCCATCCTTCCTAAATTGCTCCTCCGGAGAATGAACATCTACGTAGATATTATAACAACGTATAGCGGTTAAATTGTTCGGTCAGAGGTAGCGAATGTTCAACGTTTTGCAAAATTCAAAACCTGACTCAAATTGAGGAATTATATTGCCAAACCGATACCCGCAATTTGTGCTTCAGAAAAGACATTTATAAGATGTGTGAAATAGCCTAAGTATCATGTGGACTATTTTCACAAAATAGAAACACAAATTTAGGCGAGAGGTTTTTTGTTTTACCAGGTGGATCTCATAGTTTAGGCACCGGACTGAAATTCGAGGTTATAAGATCTCAGATAATATGCCAGGATCCGGTTGAATTTAATAACTGGATCTGTGAAAGCTAAGTTAAGTCAATTATTAAGAGCCGTGCTTTTGTTGTTTATCTCCGTTGTCTTTTGACGGTTGTTTATTATGGCTTTGGTACGACATTTTCTTCTTCTCACACTACACAGGGCAGCGACCCCTTTAGGTTCTCCTGTGTAACCAACAATTTTCACTGTATTCAGTGGAACCAGTAATTTCTCAGTATTATTACTCTAATATAATTTCATGGTTACCGGATAATATATATTATATAAGTCCCTGCGGGAACGAAGTAGGCTACCTCAAGGCAAAAAAATAATAAAAAATTAAAATGCTACTACTGCTGCTGCTGCTGCTGCTGCTGCTGCTGCTGCTGCTGATGATGATGATGATGATGATGATGATGATGACGATGACGATGACGATGACGATGACGATGACGATGACGACGACAATAATAATAATAATAATAATAATATTATTATTATTATTATTATTATTAATTAATTATTAATTATTAATTAATTATTAATTAATAATTGCCTCAGCCGCAAGATCTCAACTCACCCAATCGCTCATCCTCGCCCTCACACAGGTTCCAGACGACTCAATGGTGGAAACTTTCAGAACCAGATGGCAACAGAGCTCCACGGAAACGATTGAATTCCCAGTTTCTGACAGCAAGCAGTCCTCATGGGACATACCACTCTTGTCAGCTGAAGTATCGGGGATTACATCGCGCACTCTCGACTCGTATGATCAGGCAAGAATGAATGCAATTCAGGCTCCCCATGCTTCGGACTGGCTCTTCGCCCTTCCACTGGCAGCGCCAAGGCTTAAGACTCAGCGACGAGGAGATGAGGGTGGCAATAGGCTTGAGACTTGGTGCGGTCATCTGCGCCCCGCACGCTTGTACATGTGGTTCAATGGTTTCGGCCAGAGGTTCACATGGTCTGTCTTGCTCACTTGGCTTCGGAAGACAAGCTAGACATTCCGCAGTGAACGAAATTGTGCTTCGTAGTCTCATCAGGGCAGGCATACCGTCGATCAGAGAACCAGCTGGCCTCACTCGTCTGGATGGAAAAAGACCAGATGGTCAAACCCTCATTCCATGGAAAAGTGGACGTTCTCTTATTTGGGATGTGACCATTGTCGATACCCTAGCACCTTCGTACCTGACTGAGACTGCTGCAATGGCGGGCGGAGCTGCCGAAATAGCCGCTGCTAGGAAAAAGCTTAAATACTCGGAGCTCCAGACAAGATACAGCTTCACTCCGGTTGCGATAGAAACGCTGGGACCTATGGACCAGGAGGGCCTGGCCTTCATCACAGAACTCGGCCGACGGTTGTCACGTGTTTCAGAAGACCCACAAGAAACCTTCTTCCTGTTCCAGAAGATATCAGCCACAGTACAGCGATTCAACGCCATCGCATGCCTGGGCACGACGAGGCCGTAGTACTCTGTTTTTAGAGGAATAATAATGATAATGATAATAATAATAATAATAATAATAATAATAATAATAATAATAATAATAACAATAACAATAACAATAACAATAACAATAACAATAATAATAATAAAGAAGAAGTATGGAGAATAGGACGAATGGAAGGAAGCGTTGTTATGAGTGCTGACCGTCTCTCTGTTTGATTCGGTCGAGTCGACATTTCTCCGGAAGACATTCCGTCCATGACGACCAGGTGGAGACGACACAGTCCAGTGGACACGGGATGATGCAACGACGCGTGTGAAGCGGTGGATCGGCCACGCATCGATCGTCAGCCACCGGAGCGGAATCTACTCTCAAAGTAAACAAACATTCATCTCCACTTGTCACGCAAGCACAACGCCAAATTAGGATCCGTTTCGATTCAATACGGGATCAAACTCGAGCTTTGCCTTCATTAGTCATGCGCTTCGGAATCAGCTCTCTCCATTCCATAGACACGTCGTTCCTTGTTATTCACTTGTACTTGAAGCATATCAATCAATCAATCAATCAACCACATTATATAGCGCCCCTACAAGATCTCTACTCAGAGGCTGATGGGGATGTATCGTTTCGCTGTCTCACAGTTTCTTTCTTTCTTCTGTGTCTTTCGCACTGGGAGTGCCTCCGATTGGTGCACACTGGAAGAGGCGCTTTTTAAATTTATAGATGCAGTACAATAAAATTTGTTGCCTATTTAATGGGCTCCACGTGGGCATGCTGGAGTAAAACAGCAATTACAAGGAACTGCTGGTTTTGTGCTTTGATTGTGAATTGAATGTAAAACAATAGCTATCAAAGTGGAAGAATTAGTAATTTGACTCTTTGTAACTACGATGCACACTGCAATGCAGCCTACTCTCAGCTTTCTAAGTTCCTATTTATCGTCCTATTGAGTCTCGTGCTTTCTGTTCGCAACCTTAGCATGACCACCAACAAACATCGCAGGCAATCTCTATCATATTATATTGTTATGTTTGTCTAACCGACGCAACCCCCCCCCCCCAGTTTCTATTCTGGCACCAAAACCGACCAGACTCCTGCTGTCTCCTGCTCACTAGAGTTTATCATATAGCGCAGGTAATATGCTGATTTTCCTCATGAGACAGCGTATGGCTTTTAGATTTCTCATAATTATAGCCTGCAGTGTGTAATATATTTATCTGTCAAATTACTCTTTGAAGTTTTACTTAATTAAGTCCAGCCAATAATTCCTTTCTGTCGCAAGTGTCCAATTACATCCTATAGACCTACATATATAATATATATAAATATATATCCAAAGCTCGCCATATAATTATGCTGACACATGCAATGATAGTATGTATATATACAGCGCTATTATACGCAAATTGCAGCGTTATGTTCGGTCACCCCTGCAGTCGCTTCACCAACCCACGTCGTCTCAGCTTCTTATAACACTTGCACGTCTTAATTGAATGCATCACGACAGCAGCTGCAGCTGCATGCTGCTCTCCTCATCATCATCAGGTAAACCTATACATCCCCATCAATCGTTCAACTGATGATGATCATGACACTTCACAGGTGACGAACGAACGTCTCCTCCGCTTTGTAATATTATATTATACATCCGCATTTGTCGTCGAAAACAGAATAATTATTATAGTCTCAAAGCCGTTGATTAAAGCGCAAACCATGATTATTATTATTATTATTTCCATTTAAGTTTGATTCATGCTGTGCAGAAAGAGTCGACATCGCGATCAGAGACTCGATTCCAATTAGATGGCATGCTATGCACGGGTTTAGCAGAACTACTGTATACCATTATTAGGCAAGTGCGTAAAGCAATTATCCGCTCATCTGTATAAGCGTGTTTTGAGAGCGTTTGTTTCGCGTTTGCTCAGAGCCTCAGATCTAATAGGCATGGACTTCCGAAAGATCTCTCTCCCAGCTCACTCCTCATCTCTCTCCCTCAATCGCAACTGCACACCTGCGATTTCCCCTCTCTCTGTCTCTCTGTCTCTCTCTCTGTCTCTGTCTCTGTCTCTCTCTGTCTCTGTCTCTGTCTCTGTCTCTGTCTCTGTCTCTGTCTCTTTCTCTCTCTCTGTCTCTGTCTCTGTCTCTGTCTCTGTCTCTGTCTCTGCCTCTGTCTCTGTCTCTGCCTCTGTCTCTGTCTCTGTCTCTGTCTCTGTCTCTGTCTCTGTCTCTGTCTCTGTCTCTGTCTCGGTCTCGGTCTCGGTCTCTGTCTCTGTCTCTGTCTCTGTCTCTGTCTCTGTCTCTGTCTCTGTCTCTGTCTCTCTGTCTCTCTCTCTCTCTCTCTCTCTCTCTCTCTCTCTCTCTCTCTCTCTCTCTCTCCTGCTGCAGTGTTCCACCGCAAACTGCACACAAAGTTATATGCAAGCTACTGTAGTGTTTTGGTTCACCTCACCACCACCACCTCTTCAGGACACCACATGTAGTCGACTATTTCCACCGCAGTACCACAACCGGCCTACCTGCTGCTTTCTCCGCATTGCCTCCTGCATGGATTCTTCCAGGACATTGAAGCAGACCAAACAGCACGACTATCTATTATTGCGAACTTGATTTGATACAGTGTTGGTGATTCAGCTTATACGCGGCATGTACATATGTGTGGCGCTGAGAATAATTCTCAACGGCTTATATCACTTTACATTGGGGGCAGGCATGTATGGACCAAAACATAAAAATTTGCTATGCTTGGTATCAGGTGCTTCACAGGGCTTTTTTAACGTGCAGTTGTACACAAAATGTGCAGTTCTAAACGGATTTGTGCAGTTGTATCTAGAAGCACTTATGTACAGTTAAAACTGGCAAAAAGGGTCATTCTCCTCCGTTTGGGGGTAATTTACTGTGGAGGATGAGAAAGAAAAGAAGGGGATGTGCAGTTCTTAAAATTCCCTAAAAACAGCCCTGTTTTCATAGACGAGACGAGTCAACCAAGATGCAATTTTTCTGTTCACTAGCATCAACATAAGACAACATTAGCGTTTAGGTCGGTTCACTGAATTTCGTCGTCCACTTGTTTCTATAAATAGACTGATGGCGGTGAGTCTCAATGACGTCAGCATGAAATCATTTCCGGCCACCTAGCGGCAACTAATAAACGCATGCTATTCATGAGTCAGACGTCAGCCGTTATATGAGGCGTTCGCAGTGCATTAGGACAGCACTAAAAGGGTTATAGCACGATTACCCCCACCCACCCGACAATTAACCCCCCCCCCCGGACAATTACATCGGACATTAGACCCCGTGTCAATAACCTTCCGAACAATATACCCCGGACAATAACCGCCTCCCACATGCTGAAAGAATGCGTAGGCAACACAACAGCTAAATGTTGTACATGAAATCCACATACCGACGGCGGTATATTAATCACATAATTGT
>OX457045.1:23108643-23138643 GCA_949752735.1 Lumbricus terrestris | reverse complement strand
TGAACTTTCAATAAACACAAATATTAATAAATTATTGAATGCATTTATATACGTATACATATACAGATATATATATATATATAATTATATATATATATATATATATATATATATATATATATATATATATATATATATGCACCAGACAAAGAAATATGGAGAAAATTAGTTGGACAAGGCACGTTACAAACGAAGAAGTAGTATACCGTATACACAAAAATACATGTGTATTATGTTCGTATATAATTATATAGGTGTATCGGTGGTCAGCTGATTCAACGTGTGTCTGTATATTTGTAGATTATGTGAGTATCGACGACTGATTTGTTGCATCTGACTTCAACGCAAATTATATCGCAGCACAGATCTCAATGCTGCTGCTGCTGCTGCTGCTGCTGCTGCTGCTGCTGCTGCTGCTGCTGCTGCTGCTGCTCATCCTCTGCAGCTGCTGCTGGCGACGTGCAGACGTATGCGTTAGACATCATCACATCGTATTACAGACAGATGAGGCGGCAGAGGAGCAGGAGGAGGAGGTGGAGTAAGAGAAAAGGGAGGGGTAGGAGGAGAAAATGTTGGAAGAGGTGGAGGAGTCGAAGAAAGAGAATGAAAATGAGAATGTGAATGGGAATGGGAATGAGAAGGAGAAGGAGAAGAAGAAGAAGAAGAAGAAGAAGAAGAGGGAGAAGAAGAAGAAGAAGAAGAAGGAAGAGAAGGAGAAGAAGAAGGAGGAGAAGAAGGAGGAGAAGAATAAGAATGAGGAGGAGGAGAAGGAGGAGGAGAATGAGAAGGAGACGGAGAAGGAGAAGAAGGAAGAAGAGAAGGATGAGGAGAAGGATGAGGAGAAGAAGGAGAAGGAAGAAGAGAAGGAAGAAGAGAAGGATGAGGAGAAGGAGGAGGAGGAGGCGGGTGTATGTCCCTTCCACTGGAGCCTTATCTCAATGAAGCCGTGCATGTCGGCCTATGTACTTGGACGAGGGAGGTTGAGAACCGAATTCGATGACGACGACGACGACGACGCAACAACATCTGATGTGGAGACCAACCATCGGGGACCGAGTCATCTATCATTCATGGATGACGGAATGGTCCCCATTAACAGCAGACGACGATGATGACGATGACGACGATGACGACGTCATAGCTCCAGAGACACCATACATCCGCTCCCTTCTCCAGATCACACACACGACACACGACACACACGCACACGCACACACACACACACACACACACGTGTAAACCGTATACACATAAAGACATCGATTGGTCTCTTCCGCCACTGCATGGTCGCACTCTTCCAGTGCCAGTCCCAAGCCTGAATAAAGAGGAGGGTGACACTAATGATCATCCTTGAAATGGCAGTGTCGTCGTTAAACGGCAACAAGGAAAAAAGCATCATATAATATTCTAACTGGTTTCCCACGTTAATTTGACGTGTATATCATCATCATCATCATCATCATCATCATCATCATCATCATCATCATCATCATCATCATCAATAATAATAATAATAATCATCATCATCATCACATTATATATACACATATGTTTATACATATGATGAAAATAACGGGTGGTTTAAAATGTTTGGCGACGATAATTCCAATTGGTAGGCGCTATATAAATTCTCGGAAGGAATACTGTTAGAATATCATATGACAGCGTCTCTCAGTTTGCATTCAATCGCATCATCAGTTTTGAGACTCTTGAGTTAATATCTCTTTTCCAATCCGTTCTCTGACGATGAATCGTACACATCCACGAGTAGTCTATTATAGTTTAGGCCCTCTAATCTCTATGCATATATCTGAGTTATATGACCTATAGTATCAATCGTTAGGTCTTGGCTTACTCCTCTATTATGGATGTCAGTGTTGGCGGTTGGTATACATTGGCGAAGCAATTTCGTCATTCTGTCGTGCTTGCTCAATCCGTATGCTTTTTAATTAGAACCAACAAAAAGAATTCATATATTTATTTATATATTTATTTATATTTATATATATTTATTTATATAATTTATATAGACTTCACTCATACTGCAAAATAATCATCATGTTTACACTGTTTGATATCCGACTCCATCCAAAACCATCGGAGTTGATAATTATCCGCGACAATAAAAAAGACGAAGACGAGGGAGGTAAAAAAAATACAGAGCATGCCGACTATATAGCAGGACAAAGGCAGAAAAATGACGTTGAGAAGAGAGTCTGGCGATGTCAGCTGCATGGTCCTGCGGCAGCAAATCTGTTGTGTCAAAGCATCACGACCCTCATCAGACTGTTGCCCTCGTCCACAGATGGTTGGAAGAAACGAGACCAATGGAAGTCATAGGACGAGAAGAGACAGCTGGTCAGGCAAGTGCATTCGCAAAGAGAAAAAAGAAAAGTCAGATATATGCAGAGGAAAACACATTTAATCAGGCAGGCAGGATGATAGGAATTCAGGCAATCAAATTGGTGGAGATTGTAAAATGATCAGGTCAACACTAGGAAGAAGAAACACGTTTTCTTTTAAAGAGAAAAAGTAACACCGACGGATTGACAGAGCTAGACAGACAGACAGACAGACAGACAGACAGACTGTCAACCTTGCTTCGCTTTAGGTCACCGCTGCTGTAATTACTCTCTCTTTTTTTTCTCTCTTATCGGTGAGGATCGGACGAGGGTCTAAATATGTCACTTGGATAATTTCCTTTATGGCAAGTATATAATAATTATTATCCTTTGTGCATCATTATATGCCTAATCTCCATTATCACCTCTTTCGAAGAGACGCCACTCTGACATGAAAGTCACCGCTATACAAAAAAAAGCAATAACAATTTTTTAGTAAGTGTCAAAGTATACTTTGGTTACCTAAAGGCAAAGGATTCGGTCGTAAAAGCACCAAATTTTTGTTATCTCGCTCGGCTTTGTACGCTGAATTCGATGTACTGGTGTAGGCTCTCGTCCAGCATGTATACGTAGACACCAACAAACTTGGTTTTCGTCAGCTTAACGGTTGACACTCATGATAGTGTCTGTTTCATGCTGAACATCAGGGAAGAACGGCTACAACCTGACGAAGCGCCTATATATATGTATACGTTACACTGCTATACACAGTATATATACGTACACCGACAGGCACTCCTTCACTACTGATGGTTGTGCCAGTCGCAGTGCTCGGCTTTCCAGGTCTAATCATGGCAGACATTCGTCAGTTTTTGTACACAGCCGATTGGACAAGGAATCGGTTAATCCGAGATTTCATGTTGCAGACAATTACGCATGCTAAATATTTAAATAGAAGCTCATCTTTTGTAAGTGTTACGAACTAAAATTATAGGGTGCTATGAAAGTTTAGGGGTTATGAGTTCGAATAATACAAAGGGAGACTGAAAGACGGATTGCCATTTGCCAGCAGCCGGTTGGAAGCAAGATACTTGGATAAGGGAGAGGGAAGAGAGAAAGAGAGAGAGAGAGAGAAACAGACAGACAGACAGACTGAATGACTGAATGACTGACTGACTGTCTGACAGACAGGAGCAGGGATAGAGACAGGGACATGGACGGGACAGACACAGAGACAGAGGCAGAGAGACAGAGACGGATTTAGAGATAGAAAGGGAGAACAGAGGACAGAGCGGAGAGAGACAGAAGCACAAAGACAGGAAGACTGAAAGAGACAGGGAACGTGTACATCAGCGAGCCTCCTGGAAGATAAATGACGCCTCGATGGGTTAGGCATCGTGGACCGCTCCACCATGGACTCCACCACTCCACCACTCTACCGCTCTACCACTCCACCGCTCCCCCACTCCACCGCTCCCCCACTCCACCGCTCCACCACTCGACCGCTCCTCAGCTCCATCCCTCATGGAAGAGTGTGAAGCTTATAAATAGTAGGTCCACGTCTTACGTGTTCTTCAAGATGAACTGTGAAGGTCGTTCCTATCTGAAGAATCTTCTTCTCTCGACTGAGGTGGATGGATGGCAGAGTTGTTGGATTCGAGAAGCATTCCTGTTAGGGTCAAGACGAGACGACGATGACGGCGGTGACACAGTTGGGTCTGTCTGTATGTCTCTGTCTGTATGTCTCTGTCTCTGTCTGTATGTCTCTGTCTCTGTCTGTGTCTCTGTCTGTGTCTCTGTCTCTTTCTCTGGTCGGTCTGAGAATATTCTTAGTAAATATGTACAAGGTATACGTTTAAGCAATTGCGCAAGAGTAGCGCTGGAAAATAAAGAGGGAGAGGCGATGATGATCGTGATGATGATTATGACGCCGACGCTGTATTGTATTGTATGGTCTCTCCGCGATCAATATGACCTCAGCCCCCTGTAACTGTTTCTATTCTACGTCTAATATATGTACGATTGATATTTTAACAATAGACCTGTGTGAAATTTTTAACACTTTTCCAAACGCTTATTAGACCTATTTACTATTTATTATTTGTTATTCACAAATTGAGTGTAATATGTTTGTTGCTATTTAACGATATACGGTCATTTCAAAGACAGTGGCGGTGCCAGACACTTTTTGTAGCCAGGGCAAAGCCAGGGCAGTCATACAAGTAACCAGGGCAGAAGACGAGTAACGTGCTCGGTAGTACGCAGCGTTTAATCTAGTCCCCCTGCTTGGATGAGGGGGAATTTGGGTTTCTGGAAGAGAAAATTCTGGTTTTTAGAGGGGGGCTAAAAAGTCCGCTTTGACCGGATATTTTGAGCGGTCGTCAGAATTTTCTGAAGACCTTTTGTTGGTCATTTCGAAAAAATTCCGGGAAGGCTGCCATTTCCGCTCCTAAAAAACTAATGACCCATTTGTAGTCTTTTGGTCGAAATCCCATGCACGAAGACATAATTTTAGCTGCAAAAAATAATTGATGACCTTTTTAATCAAAGATGATCAGTGGCTTTGGCAGAGTGCAAACAATGGCGGAGTTTTCAATGTAATAGAAAATACAGCTTCTTTTTAGGTATGCTAATAGATATCGCTGATATAAGACAGCTTCTATTTATATAGGTAGGCTAATAGATATCGCTGAGATAATGCAACGATCAAGAATGATAAATTAAAATGCTTGACAGAGTGAAATTGCTGTAATCCTAATAAAGTTCTGCAGTGAATTATTGGAATTATTTTTGGCAGCCAAATAGCCGAAGATTCTAGTTGCCAAGCGACAGAAAGAGGCGACTATAATTATTTTTCATTTTTGCAATTGGCGCAAACTGCCAGAGATTGCATCCTCCGTTCCTGTTGAGAACATCGGAGAATTGAAGCTTCTCCGTTTATTTTGATGACTGTCGGCAAAACGGAAGACAGCGGGCTTGTCTCACTTAATGAGGACAGGTGTGGACACGAGGTCGATAAGGCATTCGCTAGAACAAGACCCCCACTGAAGGTCGTCCAGTAGCGGCGTTAGGGGGCCAGGTCAGGCCAGGATCTACAGCTTTGGGGGCCCTGTGCCAAGGCCGTAGCTAGGGGGTGTTTTGGGTGTTTGAACACCCCCCGAAATTGAAAATGGGAAAAATAATAGAGTGCATTTACGAGCACATGGTGTAAAAACCATGAAATAAAACCATGGAAACCAAGGCCGTAGCTAGGGGGGTGTTTTGGGTGTTTGAACACCCCCCGAAATTGAAAATGGGAAAAATAATAGAGTGCATTTACGAGCACATGATGTAAAAACAATGAAATAAAACCATGGAAACACCCCCGAAATGGAAAAATGTAAAAAAAAGAATGCCGGATGACTAAAAAAGGTCATCAGCTTTTCTGGAAGGGAAATTGGTGAGTGAAACACCCCCCGAAATCAAATCCTGGCTACGGCCTTGCCCTGTGCTGATCGAATGACGGGGCCCCTTACAATTTCAAGAAGCAAGGCAGACATTATGACATACAAATTACAATATAGGCCTAACCCGAAACATAATTGTTATAATGTTATACTTTACAGCACATAAGAAGTAGATAGAACAATTGTCACGAGCCCACGACTCACGTACTGACATCATAGGGGCAACCACCGTATGGAACCCACGGGACGCGTCCCCCAACTTCTGAGAGGTTTGGGACGGTCCCCGACTTCCGACGAGAGGCTTGGGATGGTCCCCAACTTCCGACGAGAGGCTTGGGATGGTCCCTCCAAACCTTTGCCACCGACTGCTGCTTTGTTCTTTACTGTTTTGTTAGTGTGGTAAC
Source organism: Lumbricus terrestris (assembly GCA_949752735.1). Taxonomy (NCBI): domain Eukaryota; kingdom Metazoa; phylum Annelida; class Clitellata; order Crassiclitellata; family Lumbricidae; genus Lumbricus; species Lumbricus terrestris. The sequence goes on along the minus strand of OX457045.1, from coordinate 23,132,451 downwards.
GTATGTCTATACCCTGGACGCAGACGTAGGAGTTGGGGGTAGCGGGGGGTAGTTTGTGGTGGGAGACGGAGGTGCTTATATCCATCCCCAATATTTCAGAACTATTGAATAACTATCATCATAAATTTTCGCAGTTTTAGCCACTATTTATCCATAATTTTGTTAGGATGATAGTTTAAAATGCTACTATAACGGTATTAAAAACTGACACAATGGGAGGGGACATTTATTGAAGTTTTAAACCATGTATTTATGAGAAACTATTTTGAGATGAAGGCTTAAGAAATCTGAATATTTTTAAACAATGGGAGGGGCGCTTTTGAAGTCTTAAGCAACAACTATCAGCCCTGAAAATGATTAAGCAATTTCATTCAAATGACTGCCTAAAATGCTATAATTACAGGTTTTTAAAATTAAAAAATGAAACAATGGGCAGAGGTCATTGAAGTCTTAAAGCATGTCTTTCAGCAATGAAAATGAGAAATTTTTTGAGTAAGAAAGTCATAAGAAAGTCATAAAATTTTACAGCTTGATACATTGCAGTTCAATTTGCACTGTCTCTTTCCTGAATCTTCACTTTATTTTTTTAACTTTTACAATTTGGGGGCCCCACCGAAACTTGGGGGCCCTGTGCTGCAGCACAATCAGCACTGTGGTTAATCCGGCCCTGGGCCAGGTGGTCTAAGCCCCCCCCTAAAAAGCCCATCCATTTTTACCCATGTAAAAATGAAATATTTGCATGATTAGCCCCCTAAAAACTTAAACGTTAACGTACGCACGAGGTTTGTCAGACAGTTGGTGGAATGGAAAAGGACCATTTGCCAAGATTTTGACCAAATTACTAAACAAGGTCGTCAGAAATGTTGGCGACAGAAAAAGGACAATTTTCTCCCCGTAGATTCAGCCCCTTCCCCCAAAAAAACTGAAATCCTGGCGCCGCCACTGAGGCCGTCCGCAGTATAATTTCATTGAGAAGAACCAATAGACCCCTAATCTCCGGATTTCTACCCGATAGGTTATCAAGTGTGGAGATCTATGCCGGAGTAATATCATAATCTGATATTTATTGATATATATTGATCTGCAGCCAAAACTAAGAGTGATAAGAGAATTGATAGCCACATTGGAATTGATATGGGAAAACTTACCTCTCGAACACATCAACAAGGCTATCAGGAACTTTACAAAAGGACTGAGAACAATTTCTGAGAAAGTATGAGCTGAGTACTGGAGGACGGTGGACATATTGAACACAAGTTGTGAAACAATATCAGGTTTATTTGATAACAATTATTTGAGGTGTGACTTAATCAAATCGTTTTTTGCTACTTTTGCTACGTTACGTTTTTGGATCGTCAAACACAACGGTGAGTGGGCTCACTAAAAGTGATACAACTTTTGTTCTGTTTCAAATATTTCTATGAAATTTGGCTGATATATGTAGATATGAATTGCCTTTAAGCCCGAAAAATTTGATTTGAAAAATTCCTATTTTTGGCCAAGATATCGGCAAAAGTTGCGGGGGATTACTTTTATGGCCCACCCTTTATGCCATCTACATGATAAATATTATGTTATATGGCAATATACATATATATATATATATGTATCAAGAGCTGTCGTGATATATATATATACTATTATACAGATCTATATATGTGTGTATGTTCCTTGTAGAATCGACTGATGTGAATCGAGACCGAATTATTCCCCATCGTTCAGCGACTAACGATAATCAATTCTTCATCAGACGCATAAATAAAGCGAGAATCGAAGAACAACTCATGAGGAGACGACATGCAGACAACATTCGGTGCTCTCTCTCTCTCTCAACCTTCGCTTGACAAGCAAGCACTGAAAGAAGTGCTGTCATGACAGCAAACGCGTTTGACATGACCAGCTTTGAGTGTTCTATTCTCGGCCATCCATTTGCAGCATGACGATGGCTGGTGGTGATCTTCTTGTGCTTTCCGCTCTAAATCAATGCAAATACCTGTTGACTCGTTTCTGTCGTCTGCTGCACTTGCCTGCAGTTGCCGCCCTTTGCGACCCTCTGCGGCGCATGCGCTGTTGATGCTCGTTCGCGTCTAACACTAATCGCAGTTGACGACTGATTTTCCAACTGAAGATGCAATCATCTTCAGCATGAGTTGTCGACATCGCATATTAGAAGCATCTCCAATATTATATGCACTCACCACAGCAGCTACATCATGTCTATCTGACGACTGTATACGCTATAAGATGCATTTGCAATTGGCTATGTATTGTACCTTGCACAGTAGGCTAGGCCTAATATTATTACTAAAGAGGCTAAATCTTTTTTGGTTTTTAAATACTGTGACGAAAGTATATCGTCAGAACGACATACGTAGCAATTTTTAAACTTTAAACTGTCAACTTAAGGTTAGCGTGTGAAAGACTTCAGTGGTCAAGGGACTAAATGAGTTAAATTCGTCAAGACTAACCTTCTATTTGTTTTAACGAGTGATTAGTCATAAATCTGCAAATTAAGTTTTAATGTGAGTCATCAATGGTGTGGCCAACCTCCATGCAGCGAATCGTGATTCTTCATTCCACATCTTCCTCTTCTTCTTCTTCTTCTTCTTCTTCGAGAGGGGATTTCTCCGTCTTCTCCGCCGCAGTTCATCCTCCGATCCGAACCCCTCCAATCATCTTCTCCGTCGTTTCGTTTTCCCATCCACTTCGGTTTTTTTCACCACTTCAATGTTAGGCCTACTCCTTTTATAGCTGGTCCAAGGAGACTCATGATGTCAATGTAGCTCGTTGCCAACAAAGAACTTGCTAACTCGCACTCAACTACATGTATCGTGCACTCAGCACCTTCTCTCTCTCCATATATATATATATATATATATATATATATATATATATATATATATATATATATATATATATCCACATGTGTACATATATACATATATACATATATACATAGATACATATATATATTATATATATGGAGAGAGATAGTTTATATACCTCTGTCACTCCATTCACCATGCAACTGCTCTCAAGTTTCTGTCCACCATACGTCCATCACTAACCCACCGAGGTGCTCACCAATCAAGTAGGGCGTATACAGTCAGCTGTTTACACTGAGGTGATTGCGATGCGCAACATAAATGTAGGATAGGCTTTAAAAGATTTACAATGAACGACTGAAAACGGAACTCATCACGATAATTAATTATTCTATCCGATTCTGATTCTATTCCTACGTCATCACACGATCTGTTCTCCTCTGTTTGACCTTCAACTGACCTGACTTGGAAACGGATCAATAATTAATCTGGGCAAAAGCGGACTTGAATTGATATAGCGCCATCATTACAATTCACGGTAACTTGATTTTTGTGCGGCGCTCAGAATTGTGAAAAAACATTTACGGTTCAGACGGTTGATTTCCATGTAAAACGTTATTAGCTTTATAATATTATTATTATTATAATAGTAATTATATTCTTATCAAGCTGTTAACTTTAGAGTTAGTGCACAGTACACTGAGTGCAGGTATTGATCTAGCCTATCGTACATTGATGGCCACTGATAAACAATATATAATGCCCGTGATTAAGACTAAATATATAGACTATTCTGTAATTTATATGCACAAAATAATGGGTGTTATTATAGTACACGCAAAAATGAGCTACATGTGACAGATCCAATCGATTAGTGAACCAACGTCTCTGACAGAAAGTGCATCCGATTTCATGGACATCAGTAGATAGATTAAGACTATTCTGGAACATTTGACCTTAACCATGGTTCAACTTTTCCAAATCACCCATAACCATGCTTCAAAAATATGTCGACCCATAACCATGCTTCAAAAATATGTCGACCCATAACCATGCTTCAAAAATATATCCACCCATAACCATGCTTCAAAAATATATCCACCCATAACCATGCTTCAAAAATATATCCACCCATAACCATGGTTCAAAAATATATCCACCCATAACCATGGTTCAACTTTTTCCAACACACAAATTTTATTTTTTTCCTATTTTATAAAAAACACAAAAAAAATTTTCTTGCCAACTTCTGCCAACTACCCAAAACATGGTTCAACTTCTACCAACACCCCAAACCATGGTTCAACTTCTGCCAACCACCCCAGCACGCGCCTATGACTCATCATGCGGGGAATTCCCAGTAGTTTCGATGATGAGTCATAGGGTGAGTGGGAATTAACCTATGGTATAGATGAGTCACTTAATCGTAACAATTTTTTTCTCTTGTGTATATAAAATAAATAAAAATGGAAGATACGACTCGACTTAAAGACAAGAAATCCCAATATAAAATGAACTACACAACGTATAATCTGAAAGAATTGCGACAAATTGCGAAACAAAGAGGACAAAAAGGATACTCAAAACTAGCAAAAGCGCCACTCATCGCGTTCATAAAGCATGGAGATCGACTAGGCGCTCGGGCACCAGACACCAAGGTTCCAACGCGTACTCCGGGGACTATACGAGAATTGCGAGAAATTGCAAAAAAGAGAGGTCAAAGAGGATACTCAAAACTACCAAAAGAGGAACTTGCGGCATTGTTGTCTACTACTTGGAAATTTGTGGGGAAAAATAAAGCTACTTTTTCGGATTGGTTGACTAGTGAGATTAGTCAGTTACCCGCTCAAGTAAAACCACCCGTTCATAGGTTCAAACTTCGAGAGACTGCGACGGCTATCAAAGGGTTTACAAAAAGATACACGATCGAGGGCAACAACAGGGTCGATGTTGAATCTTTTCTCAAGGCTGTAAGATCGCAGGTAGTTAGGCTGTTAGCGAAAAATCGAGGGGTAAAAGTTCAACTCAATCTCATGTGTGTAATGGAGAAAGTAGACATAAAATCCGGTGAAATAACAACGGCTGAGCCTAATTTCAAATCAAAGACTGATATTATTTTAGAAGCAACCGATGTGAAGGAAATATATACCAACGCAGTGGATAAAATTAAGGAGAGCATGGCTAGTTATCAGATGCGGGGTAGTAATTGGCGATTCAGAGCCGTTTTGAAATTAGATATCGATACAGTGGTATACAAGCCATTGAAAGGTAGTTCATATATTCAGCTTCCCGAGTATTTGGTAAATAAAAAGGCTATTATTAATATGAAAAACGAAGACGAAGAATGTTTCAAATGGTGTATTACAAGGGCGTTGAATCCAACTGAAGATAACCCGCATAGAATCACTAAAGACCTGATAGAACAATCTAAGAAACTCGATTGGGGTGGTATCGTGTTCCCAGTTGCTGCTGATGCTAATATTATAAATAAGTTTGAACGCCGTAATAACATTAGCGTTAGCGTATTCGGCTTTGAAAAGAGCGTATACCCATTATACATATCGAAGCATGAAAGCGATACCTGCGTAGATCTACTGCTTATTTCCGACGATGAAAAGAAGCATTACTGTTGGATCAAGAACTTTAATAGATTGATGGTGGCACGAACAGAAAAATCTGTAAATTCGATGCACTATTGTAGAAGATGTTTAATCGGTTACAGAACGAAAGACTCGCTTAACAAACACATCGAGTACTGTTCGCAACATGACGCTCAACGAATAGAACTCCCAGGTCCAGGAACTATGTTGAGTTTTAACAATTATTATAGGAAAATGAGAGTACCTTTTATTATCTATGCGGATTTCGAATCCTTCATTAAACCGATCGATACATGCCAACCCGATCCCAGCACGTCTTACACCAATAAATACCAGAAACATACTCCTAGCTCGTTTTGTTACCACATAAAATGTTTCGACGATAACCTATATTCGCAAGCTCCTGTGACGTTCACAGCGAAGAGCGAAGACGATGATGTAGCGCAGATATTTATTGACAGTCTTGTTGAGAAAGTAAAAGATATTTATAATCGATTTAAATTTCCAGAGAAAATGATATTCGGTAAAACTGAGCAGAAATGTTACGAAGAAGCTACTAACTGTCATATCTGTGGGGGTGAGTTCTTTGTTGATGATGATAATGACAATAACATGCGAGTAAGAGACCACTGTCACCTGACTGGCAAATTCCGGGGTGCCGCTCATAAGATTTGTAATCTAAAGTATAGAGTCCCCAAGTTTTTCCCAGTAGTATTCCATAATCTAACCGGCTACGATAGCCATCTATTCGTGAAGAAATTACGAGGTGGTAATAATGAACAGATTAAATGCATACCCTGCAATGAAGAAAAGTATATCTCATTTAGCAGAGAGATCGTAGTCGATAAGTTTATTAACAAAGAAGGGAAAGAGAAAAAGGTCAAACGAGAATTACGTTTCATCGATAGTTTTAGATTCATGCCAGCGGGTCTCGACGCCTTATCGAAGAACCTAAGCAAAGACCAGTGTAAAAATATAAGCAAGTACTACTCCGGCAATCAGCTCGATCTCTTGCTGAGAAAAGGGGTGTATCCGTACGACCACGTTAGCTCCATCGATCAATTGAATGAAACAGAACTACCGCCAAAGTCAGCATTCTATTCGAAACTAAACGACTCAGGCATCAGTGATGAAGACTACAACCACGCACAGGTGGTATGGAATGAATTCGGTTTCAAAACATTCAGAGAATATCATGACTTGTACAATCTTTCGGATGTTCTATTATTAGCGGATGTATTCGAAAACTTTAGAGACGTTTGTATGAAGAACTACAACCTAGATCCTGCATGGTATTACACTTCACCCGGACTAGCATGGGATGCCTCATTAAAGTTGACTGAAGTACGGTTGGAATTATTAAGCGACTACGATATGATACTAATGGTCAAGCATGGGATAAGAGGTGGTGTTAGCACAATTTCACACCGTTTTGGACAGGCTAATAACAAGTACATGCAAACGTTTGATGATAGCAAACCTTCATCATTTATAACCTATTTGGATGCTAACAACTTGTATGGTTGGGCAATGTGTAAGAAACTGCCAACTCACGGTTTCAAATGGATGGGAAATGATGAGCTAAACGCATGGAGATCGATACCGTGTATATTGGAGGTGGACTTGGAATATTCGAAAGATTTACACGATCTTCACAACGACTACCCTCTTGCCCCTGAGAATATCACGCCTGAATCTTCAACGGTTCCTAAACTCATCCCAAACCTGAATGACAAAGTAAAGTACATAACCCATTATGAAAATTTGAAGCAGTATGAAAGCCTAGGTTTGAAGATTACCAAAATTCATCGAGGAATTAAATTTGAAGAAAGCACCTGGTTGAAAAAATATATCGACCTAAATACTAACCTGAGGACCAAAGCCACAAACGATTTCGAGAAAGACTTTTTCAAACTTATGAACAATAGCGTGTTTGGTAAGACTTGTGAAAATATAGAGTCTCGAGTAGATATTAAACTGGTTTCAAGCGAGAAGCAAGCCATAAAACTAGCGGCTAAAACGAGTTACGGCAGTCGGACTATTTTTGACGAAAATTTAATTGCTATTCACATGAAAAAGACTTCGTTAGTCTATAACAAGCCGATATATCTCGGTATGTGCATCCTAGACTTGAGTAAAACGCTCATGTATGATTTTCACTACAATTACATCAAGAACAAGTATGGAGATAGAGCAAAGCTATTATTCACCGATACGGATTCTTTGGCGTACGAAATAAGAACCGATGATTTCTATGCCGATATAGCACCCGATGTTAGAAATATGTTTGATACAAGCGATTATCCAAAGAACCACCCCTCGGGTATAGAAACCGGAGTGAATAAGAAAGTAATAGGGTTGTTTAAGGACGAAGCTGCAGGTAAACAAATAGAAGAATTCGTGGGACTTAGATCCAAGTTGTATTCGTATAAGATGGCCGGCGTAGACCATAAGAAATGCAAAGGTGTTAAAAAATACGTTGTTAAGAAATCAATTACTCATGAAGACTACAAAGATTGCTTATTCACCAAACGTAAACAGTCGAGAAAGATGAATGTCATTCGTTCCCATTTTCATGATATCTACACTGAAGAGATTAATAAGATCGCTCTTTCAGCCGACGACGACAAGCGAGTGATAATGGATGATGGGATAAGCACGTTAGCATATGGACACTATTTATTGAAATCTACTTAAGAAAAAATATCCTAATATAAAATGACAGACTCAATTGTATGCACCAATTGCAAAATGGAAAAAAGCTTAACTGAATTTTACAAAAACAAACGTAATAAGAGCGGCTATTTTGCTTCTTGTAAAAAGTGTGTCATTATCAAAACGAAGGAACTTAGACAAAAATACTCGGAGCTTGAAGTGAGGGAAACAAAAAACAAAAAAGTTTGCTGCTGCTGTAAGATTGAAAAAAGTTTGGATGAATTTCATAAAGATAAAAGACAAAAGAACGGAAGTTATCCGAGCTGTAAAACGTGTCATAATACCAAAGCAAAGGAGCGTGCACATAAATATGCAATGCTAGAGAACAGAGAAACAAAGGAAAGAAAAGTTTGTAGCGGCTGCAAAATAGAGAAGAACATATCTGAATACGATAAAAATCGATTCCAAAAAGACGGATATGCTAATGTATGCAAAAATTGTAGACATAAATATTATCTCATCCGCGTAGAAGCCCAACGGCGTGATAAAATGACAGACCCAAAATGTGAAATGGAAATCCCAGAATGTCTCAAAAGTAAACTCGGTATCGGCCTTAAAACATTTACGAAATGGATCGAGTTCCAGTTTGAAGAGGGTATGAATATGGGCAATAACGGCTCGGTTTGGCATCTCGATTTTGTTTTACCAATATCATCGTTCGATGAAAAAGAACTTGATAAAGCTGTGAATTGGTTGAATATACGCCCGGTACTATTGGAAAAAAATATGCAAAAAGCGAACAAAATCTCACAGATGGAAAAAGCGTATTATTTTATAAAATATTTAGAAGAAATAAATAAAAATGAGCTTTGAGACATACAAAGATATCGACGTTGAAGGCGTAGTTCTTCCTAATTCTCCACTTTCCAACATACAGCTAATCGAAGCCGCGAAAAAACTAAACATAAAAAACTTCAGAGGTGTCTTCTTACGAGACGAACTACCGAAGAAACCTAACCGAAATGAGTGTGGTATTCTAAACTTGGACGACTCGCAAGGAAGAGGGACCCATTGGTGATGTTTTTTAAAGAATGGCAAGGTTAAAATATATTTTGACAGCTATGGCCTACCCCCTCCTACCGAACTGATAAACTATCTACAGAGCCCCGTATACTACAACAGCGAACGCGTTCAACCAGATAATGAAGTCTTTTGCGGACATCTATGCCTATACGTCCTAAAAAAGACTGTGTCAGACGGTTGTAAATTTCAAGACGTTATAAATAATTTATACTAATAAAATGCCTGTAAACATATTTGGACAAATGGTTAGCGAATCAGCGCCGCGAGTAACATCGGGTGGTGTCACATTAACTCAGGCAAACAGTACTTTTCTAAGGGTAGATGGAGCAAACCCTGTTACAGGAGATCTAGATATGAATGGCCGCGTGATCAAAGGTCTACCTACAACGAATACTTCGGAAGCGGGAAAAGACGAGGCACTAAGTCGAGGACAGGCTATAGATTTAATAACGAATCACGATAATGTACCGACGAACGATAATCATTTGACTAATAAAAAATACGTCGATGCAACGGCTGAAAAATATGTCAACACGAAAGCAATCGGACCCGTGATTAGCATGCACACTACAGCTACGCAAGCCATACGCGCCGAAACTCACACAAAAGTTTCTTTCGACAAAGACAGATTGGATAGAGAGTTCAACGGTAGAATAGGGACTACTATAATCGAGCCCGGTAAAGCCGGTTGCTATTTCGTTTCAACGCACATAGAATTTCGTATATACGGTGCTGCTACTTCTGGTTTCGTTTACCTGTATAAAAATTCCGGGGTGCATATGCAAATTGCGGGTGGAGAGGGTGTGTCAGGTGGTACTATCAATGCAACAGGTAGTACCATACTTTATTTAGCCGAAGGAGATTACCTCGAGATAGGCGTTTATTCACACACCGCTTTAGGCATAGTTGCTAAGGACTTTTCCCTCGCATTCTTACGACCATAACTAATTTTTATTGTACTAAAAATATTATAGCGTAATAAAATGCCTGTTGATATTTTTGGACGAATGGATGGTGGATCAGCGCCACGAGTAACATCGGGCGGTATAACATTATCCCAAGTCAACAATACTTTTCTAAGACGAGATGGGGTGAATGAGGCTACTGGAGATCTAAATATGAATGGCAACTGCATTAAAGGTCTACCTGTAACGAATAATCCGGATACAGGAATGGATGAGGCTCTAAGTTACGGACAAGCCTATGATTTGATAACGAATCACAATGGCACTCCGTCCAACGATAATCATTTGACTAATAAAAAATATGTTGACGAACAAATTGCTTCTACCAACAGATTCTTTGGCCCGGCGTTTTGTGCCTTCTCCCTCACTGCTCAGGCTATCCCCGCTGGCACTGCGACGATTGTAAATTTTCCAAGAGAAAGATTCGATCCGGATAATTGTTTCATCAATTCGAAACGTTTCTTTCCTCAGAAAGCCGGATGTTATATAGTTACGGTGTTTGTGGAATTTCACGCTAATAGTGCTAGAACTAGCGGTAATGTTTCCTTGATGAAAACGGGGAGGTTGCACATGAAGATGCCCGGTGGCGGGGGTGACTTTGGTGGCGGAGGTACGGCTGGAGCGAATAATAATGTATCGGGTACTTGTCTAGTTCGATTAACTAATACCGACTACCTCGAGATAGCTGTTTTATCAGACGTTGACTCAAACATTATAGCCAATGAATTTTCAGCAGCGTACTTACGACCCTAAATTCGAAACCACATTTAGTTTTGAATTTAAATTTATAGTACAAGATATTTTTTTTTAACCTATCACAACGCTCATTTTCTGACCATTCGACTGAAACCTTAGTAACTTGTCAGAAATCACCAGTGCGAAAACTTCCGTTCCAGCCGGCGGCGCCGCAGTAAAAGTACCTTTGATTTTAATATCGACTGTCCCCGACTTTAGTCGCTCGGGTTGCTTGCTCACGTCAAACACCATAATAGGGAACAAATCCTTGAAGTCTGAGGGTGTGATATTGCTTTGCGATACCAGTTGGTCCGTCCCATAATATTTCTCACTAAACGTGGCCGCTTCTCGATACGCTCGCGAGAATTTTTGATTCGGGAATGATAGGTTGTAGTCGACAGCCGGGTATCTATCCTGGTTCATCATGATGTACATATTTTGAAGGTTGCAATGATCGAATATCGCTGGGTTACGTTCTTGATTGCCATCTCGATTCGTTTGAAATCCTACGATAATCCATCTAGGCTGCTCGGGCGATGATTTGACGCTAAGTTGCCATAAAAAATTAGTCGCCTGCGCTACGGCAAACATATCGCATACACGAGCTCTGTACGCGACTGGTAACGATACCTTCGACTCAATTGTTTTATACAACTCCAATTTAGGCATATCCGCGGGTAAAACGTGAGGCATATACCATGATATTTTGTCTAGTACTACTTTCCCAGCACCTGCGGCGGCGAGTCTAAAAATTGCGTCGTCGTCGGCTTTACGAACAAGAGTTAATTCTTGCCTCATACCATAAATAACCTTGTCGTAATCATCGCAAAATCCGAAAATATGTTTCAATGGAACGATGAAGCTAAAAGTACCTTTAGCATTTGGTCTTTGAATTAGATACGAATGTCTAATAGAGAAACCTAGATTATCCGCGATAACAGCTGTCGCTCCGCTGTCCTTGTACCACAACTGATTCAAACCTTGAGCCAGTTGAAAATCATTCGGGTATTTGAGTAATCCTAGCATCGTTGTTGCCTGTCCCGGGTTATTTAACGATTCAATTTCTTGGCCCCCTAGCTTGTATGCAATTCGGTGGAAAAGATACATGAGCCCATTATTCGTAAGAGCCACCTCATCGGCATTAGCGTAAAAGGTGCCGTCCGCCTTCGTCAATCTACCCTCGAATAATAGGTAAGATTCTGCAGGGTGACTGAATAGATCTTCCTGTTCGATGTTTATTCGAATATCTCCGGCGGTGTTTAGATTAGCTCCCGATATCGGCTCATACTCGTGACATTCGTAGCGCTCGATGCCTACGTCGATCGGAGCTTGTTCGGTAAAATTTAGAATATCAGATTGCATTTTTTATTACGCGATATAATATTTTTTACGCGACCTTCATTCCCGCGCCGTTTAGTTTACGTGCTAAATCTTGAATCGACGGGACATTTTTCAGACCATTCCCCATCATCTGATTATTGATATTCTCCGAATTCACCCCGACGCTACTAAGTCGATCAATAATATCTCTACTTTCTTGCGTAACCTGTTTCTTAGGAGCAGTAAATAGTTTTGCCGCTGTTTTCTCCACTAATCTTTTACCAGCATCGATCGCGGTTGTTTTCCCGACATCGATAGCCTTTTTCCCAATTTCTTTCGCCACGTCTTTACTCGCACTGAAGGCTCTAGATGCTAGCTGTTTGGCGACGCTCGATGAAACTACTCTTTTGAAAAATCCTGAAATAGTATCGAATATTCCGGATCCGCCGATAACGTATTGTTTCTTGTATCTCCTTCTCGTAATAACCAGCATTTTATAAAGTCGACATTAAATTTTTATAAGCATCCCTAGTCACCACTCCTTGCCGTAGTAACTCGTCGCATATCACCACGATCTCGTTCCTTACTCCGGTGTTGCCTGCCTTGTAGCTATGAAATCTGAGCTCTAGCTGTTTCACCAATACATTCGGATCTTCGGGTATAACGATTACGCCGACACCTTTGCCTACGGTACCAAGAGCCTTCTTTTCCCATATCGGTTTGATAATTTCTTTGTATTTAGCGCCCGAAGATGCTTTTGGTTTGTTAGGATTTTTTTCCTGTCTCATAGCATTCGTCGCGTGTAAAATCTCGGCGTAATCGGATAGATCATTATCATCGTATATCGTATTGTTAGGCAGTTTCATCGTCAGTAGCTCCCAAAGCCCCGGTGTTCCGCTATACGTCTTATTTCCAACCGTCACATCGTCTCCTTGTATCGAAATCGGAGTGTTGCCGATGTAGAATTGATCATTTTTTTCTTTTATTCCAAACGTCGTGTCGGTGATTTTTTCATTGGAGGCGTATTGACGAAGGTACTTAGTCGCCATATCCCCTAAATACAAAGTTCTGATATCATCTACCGGGTCATCGCTATACGCTTCAATCGAAGGATGCTGAGGAAATTGAACTCGCTTTTGTATCGTCTGTAGCGCGTTTGAAGTAGCTACCGAGTTTTCTTTGATAGCGGACAATAAGGCATTTTGCTCTTTAGAAATTGCAGATTGGGAATCGACGATAGGTTTGTACAACTTGGTTAATTCTTGCTGTAGTCCTGATTCACCCAATCTCTCCGATCTAAAGTTTTGTTGAATATTCTTCTTGGTTTTCAGAAACTCTTCGACGATAAAATCTCTTTTCTCAGGATCGCTGATTTTTATAAACGACATTTTAAGTTTAAAAAATATAATGTTTTCAGACTTGTTTTTCGACATGTTTGAAAACATAAGTTAGACGTACTCACAGACATAGCGACATAGGTCAACATGATTTCACGTATGTTCGCGTTAGTCGTTATTTATCTCAACCATGGATTGCAAGTACTGCATGTCTTCTTCTGTTCCTCGACTGAGGAGTGATTCTTTCGCTTCCATCCCGTCTATCTCGACCTTCTTCTTTCTCCTAATTTCTTCTTTCATGTTATTGAATTTTTCAATCTCGTTCAGCATCGACACACTCTCAACTAAAATGATATCATCTATGAAAGCTTGTGAATTATGATCGTGGTTCATACCGAGTTTCACGTCAGCTAGTGTGTAGATCTTTTTTTGCATCTCAGCGTTCATCATCTGCTTTTTACTGATATAGCTATCGATTATACTTTGCATCACCGAATCATCAAATATCTTTAATAATAAGTTTTGATTAATATTCTTCTTTGATTTCTGAAGTTCCGCAACTATAAACTTTCTTTTCGGGGGGTCGGTTATTTCTTGATACGGCATTTTAAGTAAGAAAAAAAATTAATGTTTTCAGACATAGGTATGTTTGAGTTAGTCGTTTTCTTGATAGATTTGTTATTTTGGAAACGTGGGTTGTATGTAATACCTGGATTCTCTTCCAGAATCGCTGTGTGCTTGTTTCGTCATCATCGCGTATGTCTCGGATTTCTTCGTTTCTCGGATTTCTTCTATACTGTTTTTGAATTCTTCAATCCCGTTCAGCATCTGAGAATATTTCTCAACTGAAATGATATCATCCGTGAGAGCGTTTAAAATATAGTTGCTGATCGTTTTGAATTTCGCGACAGCTAGCGTTTTGATCTCTTCATTCATCTCAGCTTTTATCATATTCTTTTTACTGATATAGCTGTCGATTATACTTTGCATCTTCAAATCACCTAATAGCACTGGTGAAAACTTTTGCTGAATATTCTGCCTTGTTTTCAGATTTTCTGCAACGAAAACGTCTCTTTTCGTGGAGTCGGTTATTTTTAGATACGACATTTTAAGTAAAAAGAAAAAAAATGTTTTCAGACGTGTTTTTTCGACGTGTTTCAAAACAAAAGTTGGGCGTATTTCCCAACGTAACAACATACGTCTACATGTTTTCACGTATGTTCGCGTATGTTAGACGTATTTCCAGACGAAACGACATATGTCTACTTGATTTCAGGTATGTTCGCGTTAGTCGTTTTTTTAACAGATTCGGTATTTTTCTCAAACATACTTTGAAAGGACTGCCTGACTTCTTCTCTTCCTCGATTGATGAGCGATTGTTTCGCTTCCTCGTCCATCGCGTCTATCGTAACTTTCGACTTAGTTTTAATTTCTTCTTTCATGCCGTTGAATTTTTCAATCTCGCTTAGAATTAGAGAATATTCCTCATTCGAAATGTTATCGTCCACGAGAGCTTTTGAAATATGATCGCTGATCGTGTTGAGCTTCGCGTCGGCTAGCGTTTTGATCTTTTCATGCTTCTCAGCCTTCAGAGCGAGCTTTTTACTGATTCGGCCGCCTATTATACCAAGTAGACCCGCACCTATTGCCGTTCCTTCCATAGCAATTGCGATGGGGGCAGCAACTATGGTGGATAATACTCCGATTCCTGAAATTCCGAGTCCCATCGTAACCGCCATGAGGAAGTTGTCTACTACGTCGATTATGCTTACACTTCTGTGATACTTTTTACTCAAAGCCGCTCTCCTATCGCGTTCTTGCTCGATTTCCTTTTTAATTTTGCTAATCTTTTGAAGACGATACAATTGAGCCGATCCTGCAACGATTTGTATTTCACCCTCTGGTGCGGATGGTGTTATATTTGCTAAGTTTGGGTAGAGTTTGATGCCTTCGTATTCCATTCGTTTTTATTATGTAATTTTTTTATTTATATGCCGCTGATAATTGATAATTTACATAGCACACCGAATCTCCTCCGTTTATGGTTACTACCAAATCAGAGTTGTTTTGAAGAGTAACTATGATATTATCGACCACATCGTCTGAAACCACCGCGTCTAGTAGACTGCATTTTAGTTCTTTGATACTCTGCCTGAGGGAAACGACACAAACTCCCTCGGTCTTTTCTACACCAAGCCCAAGCCGTAGCGTAATTGTTGCCCTCGGTTGTATAGTAATAGCATTTTGCGTGAAAATATCCCATCTCAGGCCTTCTAGTTGTCTTACTGGTTGGTGAGTAATACCCTTCATAATCTTCCAATGAACTGAAGTGGGCTGCTTTCTTGGCTCTACCTTTCTAGTTGGTTTAGTTCCAAATTTGTGTATTGGCATTCCGTATCCCGACATTTTATAATCGTTTTGTTTTTATAATATCTTACCGATAAACGGAATATTTTGAAACGGAGAATTAGGACCCAGTAAAAATCCTTTACCAACAGGCACATACCCCAACCCCGTTTTCATGAACAACCCGGATCCTGCTATCGAGGCGCCTTTTGGCCATGGGGTCATGTACAAACCAGACCCAGCTGCTCTTATCTTACACGTCTTATCGTTTTCCTTCACGTACACTACTCCAGATCCGCTGATTTTATCTACAATCTTCGATGTAGCCGCGGAACCTAAGCCGGCCAAAGCCC
Source organism: Lumbricus terrestris (assembly GCA_949752735.1). NCBI lineage: Eukaryota > Metazoa > Annelida > Clitellata > Crassiclitellata > Lumbricidae > Lumbricus > Lumbricus terrestris. The sequence goes on along the minus strand of OX457045.1, from coordinate 23,116,232 downwards.
CCGTAGCTAAACTAGGTAGAAGGAATTTAGCCGCTGTTGCTAGAAACGGAAGAATGGCGCCTATGAATCCTCCTTCGACTTTCTTATTGTGCTCCAATTGCGTTTTACTCATTTTGATGATTACACCGGTTCCTTTTTGGTACGCCTTTGTCATTTTATTGATTTGCCCCTGCGTGAAAGCGAACATATCGTCGCCTTTAAAATCATCGTGCGCCAGTTTGATACTCACACCAGTTCCCGCTTGAAGAGATTTTTGAATTTTGTCTCGTTGTCCTTCTGAAATATTAACTTTATAGCCTATGTACCGACTCATTTTAGTTTACAAAAAAAACTTTCAAACTTGTCTGACATGAAAACGAATCGTCAATTTTTCTCCTCTAAGATTTATCAGTTTCCCATCTTGGTCTGTGAGCTCCGTTGTCACCGTAGAAATGGTAGATAGCGTAATGGGAATATAGATTAAATTATGCGACACTTCGATAATTTTGTACCCCGGGGCTGTGTTCGGGTAAAAAGAATGTATCATGTTTATAGCCTTTCCGTTAAGGTACGAAGACCCGATAATGTCGCAGGTCACTAGTAAATCGGTGACACTCATTATATTTACTATGTTCTTCGATTCGTTATATCCTTCAAGATAGACATATTTTATAAAACCTAGAACCTTTCCAATCGAATTCCGAGGCGTAAAATCAACCGCATAGTCCTCTGCTACATTTAACACAGACTTCAACGTATTGGTGTTTGGTTCTATTGAGACACAGTACTCTGAATTTACCCTGTCGTAATGCCCATTCTCCTTCATCATTCTCTGTATGTTTTCGTTGATTTCTGTTATTTCATAGCATCCCTCCGGTAGTTCTATGTTAAACCAAGGGTTCTCGCCATTCGGTGAATACCTAAAGTTGTTGTTTGTAGCGTCGATATTTGGAAAAGAATAGTATGTTGCGAGATTTGTGAAGGCCATTTCGTATTTTTTATTTTTGTCTAGTTCAATAGGTGTATCAAACTTTGTTCTGATTCGTGTGCTCCTTCCGCTTGCCACAATGTAAAATGACGTTTTTGGTTCCGTGTTACGAGCCGTCCTTTCTGTATTATCAGCTATCTGTTTGGGAAGCGATGTTTCCATTTATTAATACGCAATAATTTTACTACAGTGGATCTTCAATTACATAAAATGTGTCGAACCCGCAGCGGTATTTACCATTGTCCTTTTCGCTAGTTAGATCAATAACAAGGAATCCGTGCGGTTGTTTCCACACCGTTTTGCATAGTTTTCTAAATTCATCTTTGTGCATGTCTACACTAACATGATCGTGGTAAATATGGTTAAGGTTTTTCAGGTCCTGCTTAAACAGGCAAATAAAGTTTGCATTCTCTCTGATCGTTTGCCGAGGCAGTTTGAAATAATTCTGAGCGAGGTAAAAACAGTCCACATTACTATGCCTCCCCCGAATATAATAATCTTCGCACTTGTTTTGTTTTTCCAATTGTAAATCATCGAAAATCATCAGATTCTTCTTTCCGCTACTCATGGCTCCCGGGTCCGGTACATCATCGGCTTTTTCAAAGAACTTGGCAATTATATCGGATTTAGCTTTTGAATTTAATTCTTTTGCTATATATTCCATAACGAGGGCTGGCGACACATTTTGTTCCTCGATTTCGCCTCGGTTTTCGAATAACCAAACGATCGCTTCTTTCGGTAATTTTTCTTCGAAGGCCTTTTTAATAATGCGATATTCAGGTTGAAACAGAGATTTACCGAATACCTGGAGGTTATTATAGTCCAACCAGTCTGGCCTGAGTAATAGATTCAGAAGAAGCGTCGTTTTTCCGCAGCCGGACTTTCCGATTATCAGCCCCCGTATACTTTTAGGTAGCAAAGGATTATTAAATCTTTTCGATAGCGCAGATCCCCAACTCAAATCTTTGATTTCCATTTTTATTTATGTATTAAAAAATCGAGATGTATTGCGTAAAGTGTAAAAAACAGACTGAAACGAGAGATGTACAGAACGCCGTGACGAATAACGGGAGACCGATGCTTCGGGGTGTTTGCGTTGTTTGCGGGAAAACTAAAACTCAATTCGTAAAAGGAGCCACTACTAAGGGTGGTGATCTAGTTAGTTCATTGAATGCGGCTACTAGTACTATAAAGTTACCATGGGCTAAGTTTCCCGGTGAGATGCATTTACCAGGCCATCAGTTTCTCGGTCCTGGTACTAGGCTAGACATGAGACTGAATCCAGACGGGACTCCTAAAGATTGGAGTAAGCCCATTAATCGGGTCGACAACGCGGCATATTATCACGATCTTGCTTACGATCAACACACCGATACAGCTTCTAGGAATATTGCGGATAGGGTGATGATTAATGATTTGAATAATATTTCTAATCCTACTATCCGGGAGCGTGTAGAGAGGGCAATCGTTAAACCAATCTTGTCAGCTAAAACGAGCCTTGGTTTGGGTTTACCTTCAAAAAACGGCAAAGTCGCGGGGAGGAAGAAAAAACGCTAAAGTGGACGGATACGTTGGCGAATGAACTGCATAGACCAGTGGTTAAACATTTTAGAAAGAGAAAGGTGATTGTTAATGGGATAGATGAAATATGGGCCGCTGATCTTGTAGATATGCAGGCATTTGCTAAAGATAATAATGGGGTGAAATACCTATTAACCGTTATAGATGTGTTTTCAAAGTTCGGCTGGATTGTGCCATTGAATGATAAGAGTGGGAAATCTACAGCGAGCGGTTTCGTGAAGATACTCAGGGGTGGGAGGAAGCCTGTTAAATTATGGGTTGATAAAGGGAAAGAATTTTATAACAAAGACGTAAAGAATTTGGTTGAGTTGTACTCTACTGAGAATGAAGAAAAATCTTGCGTCGTTGAGAGATGGAATAGGACAATGAAAGATAAAATGTTCAAGTACTTTACCGCTAATTCAACTAGAAGATACATCGATATATTAGATGAAATGGTGGGTAATTATAATGAAACAAGACATTCTTCCATTAAAATGACCCCCACGAAGGCTAGTTTGAAAGTGAATGAAAAGACTGTATTTATGAATTTATATGGCAAAGAGATTTCTGAACCAATTATGCCTAGATTCTCGATTGGTGATAAAGTCAGAATAACTAAGAAGAAGAATATTTTTGACAAGGGTTATACACCTAGGTGGACGGAAGAAGTTTTTACCGTGTCTGGAGTTCAATACACGGTTCCACCAACTTATAAGATTACTGATTCAAATGGAGAGGAAATACAGGGGAGTTTTTATGAACAGGAGCTACAGAAGACAACTCAGGAAATATATAGGATTGAAAAGATTATCAGGAAACGTGGGAAGAAATCGTTTGTTAAATGGCTTGGATACCCAGAGTCTTTTAATTCGTGGGTAAATAATGAAGACTTAGTGGCCATGTGATGATGGGAATTTCCCACTCACCCTATGACTCATCATCGAAACTACTGGGAATTCCCCGCATGATGAGTCATAGGCGCGTGCTGGGGTGGTTGGCAGAAGTTGAACCATGGTTTGGGGTGTTGGTAGAAGTTGAACCATGTTTTGGGTAGTTGGCAGAAGTTGGCAAGAAAATTTTTTTGTGTTTTTTATAAAATAGGAAAAAAATAAAATTTGTGTGTTGGAAAAAGTTGAACCATGGTTATGGGTGGATATATTTTTGAACCATGGTTATGGGTGGATATATTTTTGAAGCATGGTTATGGGTGGATATATTTTTGAAGCATGGTTATGGGTGGATATATTTTTGAAGCATGGTTATGGGTCGACATATTTTTGAAGCATGGTTATGGGTCGACATATTTTTGAAGCATGGTTATGGGTGATTTGGAAAAGTTGAACCATGGTTAAGGTCAAATGTTCCAGAATAGTCTTAATCTATCTACTGACATCACCAACACCATAATCTCATGCACGGACCACATGGTGCCTCTCGTTCGGGTCATTTTCAAAAGCTGCAAGTTGGTCGTCCTCACACCAACCATCGTGGGGTGCGGTGGTGTAGTGGGTATGTTCGTCACCTTTCAGCAGGAGAGTATCAGATTCGAATCTACCTCAAGTCGCCGCGTAGGGACCCTGGGCAAGTTCTTCGCTCGCAATTGCTCAGCGCTTCGGCGTGAAACTCCGAGTCAGTGTCCGCTCTGCAGTCGGGAGCGCCTCTGAGTAGCGAGCTTGAAAGGGCGCTATAACAGGTGTACACTGTACATGCAAACAAACCAACTAACGCGTCTCATTCGTGTTGTAAAGCCAGAGTCCCAATCACCTGCGGACGGTCAATATTATTATAGCCACATAAACGACTTGTCTGTATCGTCTAATCGTAAGGCACTATTGCTGTCTTTAATCTAATATCAACAACTTCTATAGCGTAACTGTATAAGGTGCAAAAGCGATGAATCGATTGTGACTTCTTCATCCGCAGTCGAGCAAATAAATGACCGCTTAAGATGCATTAGGGTTTCGAGTGGGTTGCTGAGCGAACGTTGCTCGCATCCGAAGACAAAACGTATAAGAATGGAAAATCAATGCTGGCTTTGTCCTCTCAACGCGACTCAGAGGAACCATGTGAGAAGCGAATGAGACCCAGATCGACTACAACTTCAAACAAAGTATAATATGACACGAGTGGGTCTCATCTTTGCGATGCTGTGGGCCTATATACACCGTGAGGCATAAAAAAGGAAGCCCCTGGAAAAACCGTTATTATTTTAACAATATTCAAACAATGTCAATGAAATTCAGGAAAGTTATAGCTAAATAGCAGGCAATGTAAAATAATTTTAAAAATTTACTCAAACTGTCCGCCTTTAGCTTCTACGCATGCGCGAAGTCGCTTGCGCCATTCACGCACCGCCGGGTCAATAATTCGCTCTTAAAGATCGTTCTAGGCTTGCATGATTCGCTTACGAAGATCTTCAACATCACGGACCTTTGTTTTGTACACCATTTTCTGCTTCTCCTAGCAATACTCAAAATGATCGTCTGTATGTAGCAGTTGGAACTCGAAAGAGAGATATTGCAACCGACCTCATTTTACGCACACGTCCGACGTTTAACAAATCCCTGATGGTGACGGTGTTTCCTCTCTGGGGCGCACGTCAATTCACTTTGTTGAACCGGGGGTGAAAATCAACGGCCAATGCTATAGAGATGTTTTACTTATGGAATGCCTTCTACCTGCAATTCGAGAACTTTCTGAATTTTACATTTTCCAGCAAGATGGTGCTCCAGCGCACAGAGCTCGAGAAACGGTTGCACTTCTGACGAATGAAACTCCTGACTCCATAATTCCTACTGTATGGCCCCCTAACAGCTCAGATCTGAATCCCGTCGATTATAAAACATGGGGAATCGGGGATGCATGCAGGAAATGGTATACAAAGGTCCGTGATGCTGAAGATCTTCGTAAGTGAATCATGCAAGCTTGGGACGATCTTGAAGAGCGAATTATTTACTTGGCGGTGCGTGAATGGCGCAAGCGACTTCGCGCATGCGTAGAAGCTAAACGCGGACAGTTTGAGTAAAAATTGCAAACTATTTTACATTGCCTGCTATTTAGCTATAACTTTCCTAAATTTCATTGACATTGTCTGAATATTGTTGAAATAATAACGGTTTTTCCAGGGGCTTCCTTTTTTATGCCTCACGGTGTAGATACATGTACAGGATGCGCCAAAAAAAGACCCAATAGGTTTTTGCCAATATCTTGGCCAAAGGTAAGAATTTCGAAATGAAATTTTACAGGCTTAAAGACAATTCATATTTGCACATGATGGCTAGATTTCATCTAAATATTTCAGACAAAACAAAAGTTATGCCACTTTTAGGGAGGCCACCCACCTTTTTTGACGATTCAAAAACGTAACGCAACAAAAAGTAGCAAAAATACGATTTTATTAAGTCATATCTCAAATAACTGTTTGAAAATGAACCTGATAGTGATTCACAACTTGTGTTCAATGTGCCCGCCACCAGTGCCAAAACTTCTTTTGAGTCTCTTTGCAAGGTTCTTTATGGCCCTGTTGACGCATTTCAAAGGCAAATCTTCCCATATCAACTCCAATGCGCCCATCAATTCCCTTACTGCTCTTGGTTTTGGCTGCAGATTGTGATATTTCTCCAGCATAGCTCTCCGCAATTGATTATCAATCCATCGGGTTCAAATCCGGAGATTTGGGGCCATTGGCATTCTCAATAAAACCAGAACAATCGACATTGAGCCGATCTCCGTTCATATACGGCAAATCTCTTAAATCTCAGCTTAACTCGTAATTTTTTGCGCTCTCACTGTTTATCAGAGTAAACGTTGCTCACAGCCTTATCTGCAGGATCTTGCTCAAGAAGTGTCTGAATAAACATTTTGTCTGTCATTGACACTTGGCCATTTTTATTTTGTTAGAAATTTGAATTTCATTGTCTTAATAGCAAAATTATGAATCTGACAGGTTCCTTATTTACCAACTTGATTGTCATCTTGCTAAGTGACTTCAAGTAACCTGCGGCTACACTGGCACCCTGTTTCTGTTTAAAATAGTAGTAATAATGATCATCTGGCAATATCAGGGCTATTTGATAATAATTATTTGAGATGAGACTTAATAAAATCATGTTTTTGCAACTTTTTTGCGTTACGTTTTTGAATCATCAAAAACGGTGGGTGGCCTCCCTACAAGTGGTATAACTTTTGTTCTGTTTGAAATATTTTGATGAAATCTGGCCATCATGCGTATATATAAATTGTCTATAAGCTCGTATTTACGAAAGTCTTACTTTTGGTCAAGATATTGGCAAACACCTAGGGGGTCTTTTTGGCGCACCCTGTATATATATATATTTATATATAAGTGCTTTGTTGGATACATCGTTAAAATCTAAACCATTGACAAACACGCGTCTTGCAGTTTGCTAATGAAAGTGGGTGACGATGTCTCTTGTCAGACAATTACTGTCTCCTAACTATATGTATACGTCGTTGCAGTATTGTCTAGACATTGATTTTAAGCATGCACGGGGTCTTTCATTTTTGCTTCACCTTCTAACTATTATTTTGTAATCGAAACGTAAACGACGCATCAGCCTGCGAGTATGACCTTGGATTGGCATCAGTCTGCGAGTATGACCTTGGATTGGCATCAGTCTGCGAGTATGACCTTGGATTGGCATCAGTCTGCGAGTATGACCTTGGATTGGCATCAGTCTGCGAGTATGACCTTGGATTGGCATCAGCCTGCGAGCATGACCTTGGATTGGCATCAGTCTGCGAGTATGACCTTGGATTGGCATCAGCCTGCGAGCATGACCTTGGATTGGCATCAGTCTGCGAGTATGACCTTGGATTGGCATCAGCCTGCGAGCATGACCTTGGATTGGCATCAGCCTGCGAGCATGACCTTGGATTGGCATCAGTCTGCGAGTATGACCTTGGATTGGCATCAGCTTTGGCACTCAGCATCGGGACGTGCAGGCATGACGGATTCGATTCATAGGAAATACCCGAACTCCCATGGAGATGGACAAAACCATTAGAAGATTTGGCTACAGATTTGGATATGTATGTA
>OX457045.1:23048643-23103643 GCA_949752735.1 Lumbricus terrestris | reverse complement strand
GACGACAGACACTGAATTTGATCGCGTGGGCAGAATTGTTATTTTCTGTGAAACACGTGTTATTCCATTTCCACCGTAGTAGACTATACCATTCATGATGTGGCTCATCATTATCCGATCTTCTCAGATTTATAATAGTACGTTAAGACGACATCTGTGAAGCTCGTGTCATTATAGAACGCAGGTGTACGACGCTCGCTTTTCCTCCCCCTCTTTTTTGTCTGCCTCTTTCTCTCTATGTCTCTGTGTGTGTCTCAGTTTTTCGCTCTCTCTGTCTCTCTCTGTCTCTGCCTCTGTCTCTCTCTGTCTCTGCCTTTGTCTCTGACTCTGTCTGTCTCTGTCTCTCGCTTTCTCTCTCTCTCTCTTTCTCTCTCTCTGTCTCTCCTTCTGTCTCTGCCTCTGTCTCTGTCTCTCGCTTTCTCTCTCTCTCTCTCTCGCTGTCTCTCCTTTCCCCTCTCTCACTCACTCCCTCCGTCCCAATCCCGCCTCCCGCCTAACCCACCTTTCCCTCCTCCCTCTATCCCTCCCTCCCTGTCTCCCTCTCTCTCTCTCTCTCTCTCTCTCTCTCTCTCTCACACACACACACACACACCTCCCTCTTACTGCCTTCGTCTTTGTCTTTTTCTCTACAAACAGCGAAGCAACTTCCGTTGACTTTGTGAATTGCATTAACACCATTAGTCCTATCTGACCATCTTTAGATCCACTGCCTCCTACATCGCTGTCAAATACTATTGTAAACCCTGCATATACCTCTTTCTGCAATTGTGCATACATACTATATTGTATGTGTATACAACATACATATACAAATATTGAGTAGGCCTATATATACATATATGTTCGTTAGATGCATTTTGTGGTGATGTGAGATAGAGGATGTCAACGGTATATAGGCCATATATAGGCCCTAATATATATATATATATATATATATGTCAGTCGTGTCTTCACTGTTCATTAGTTCAAAGGTAAGAATGATTTGCGATGGAACTTATGTTTATCGCTTTCGTGAAACCGTCACAAGTCGAATGCATTTCTTTCATTGATGCATGTCACTTTTCGCCATTCTGGACCAAAAGACGAAGACCTCATAAAAGACCGAGAACTATTAGACCAAAGCTACAACACGCAAAGACTGCCTGCATACTCGCGAGAGCAGAAAACGTTTACAATTGACATGCATGGTTCGCTTTAAAGAACATGCGATCGCTTGTTATGCGCAAGCGCTGGCCTGCAAAACAATGCAATTGAGTTGATTACCAGCTTCTTTTGTACCTCTTTGGTAGGCAGGCAGGCCTATTTTTTACCTCGATTTTAAGTAGACCTATTTTAGGTAGCCTGATTTTTGAGGCTGTTGGACTGAGAATATATGCCGACCATTCTGTCCTAGTAAAGCATGTTTTAAGAATGTAGCTTGGAATTGTCTGGAGTAGTTTAAAATTAGTAATTATGTGCTAGAATGGTATTATGGTTTAGAATAAGTTAGCAATGTTGGAAAAGCTTAGAACATATTGAAGTAGTTTAGATTTAGAATAGGTTAGAAACCATAGGTTAGCGAAGTATAGAATATATAAATGATGGGTTGGAGTATAATTATATTAAGCCGTGTTCAGCAACGCTACATATGTCGTCATTCAAATAGAAATTAAATAGAAATTAAATAAAAATGCATAAGAGTGTACAAAATGAATGAGGAGCTTTCAACATATTTATATTGGGCCAGAGTTCGACAGTACTTAGCAGACTAAGCAGATGCATGTTTTAGCAGCGATCTGAAAGCTAAATCTCCGTTCGCACTATCTAGATAATTATTTCAACAGCGTCTAGGAGAAAGAGGTGCAAACAAAAGATTATTAATTGCAATATTACTGCAACGTGCTGTCCAGTTATCAGTCGCAATGCTGTGCAATTAAGCACGATTGTTATAGAGCGTAATCACGTTAATGGCCCTACAAAGACCATCCATATAACAATACAGTATAATAGAGAATATTTAAGCAGTGGACACAGGCGAAATGCATGTACAGCACGGCAGAGCATATAAGACCACATGCAGCAGTTGTTGCTGGGTGCTACATGGTAAAGGGACGTGTAGCTGCTGTAGTAGCCGCCCGTGTCTGGCGCCGACGCTGAAGGCGATGATTCGTCGTCGTCGCGTGTTCGTGAAAGCTTTGAATCCGATATTTTCCTGTTTTCATAAAAGCTTCTACTGCGCTTCTCAGCGGACTACAGTAACTGCCGCAGACTCAGTGGATTCGCTCTGTGAGCACACGGCACCACCGCTGCATTCATATCCGACCGACCGACCGACCGACCGACGGTCGGACCGTGTGTATACCTGCGTTGAGTGACTGCATGTGTCGATTGCAGACTATGCATGCATATATACCGTGATACGTCCATAAAAGCATCGCCTGCTAAATTGGCTTTAGAATGTGCATTAGCATAAAAATGTCTGATAAAAGCTCACATACATGTATGTTGCATAATCAGAGTCGTGCATGTGTATCATGAACCGACATTGTTTCTAGACTGGTATATAGAGCCATCGGACATGCATATCGCATAGGCTTATAAGTCTGATATTTAAAGCAGGCATCTTACTGGCTCTAAACAGTCTCACTTGTAAGCCCACTATAGATAATTATATCAAAAGACGTTGGATATGATTTCCACGAGAATAATTTTATAATAGGTTGATATATAATTTTATATATATATATATATATCGCACAAGCTAACAACCAAGTGTCAACACATTTTGACTTATATTCGCAACTATCTGTCTGCTTTTGTGTCTGTCTGTGTTTCTGTTCGTCTCTCTCTCTCTCTCTCTCTCTCCGTATGCCTGTTCGATCATCGGATAGTATCATGAGACAATGAAGAAGATAAATGCCTGTAACAGGACTTTTGCTCATCAGTCCATATTATTACCTGTCTTACTCAGACTCCTAATCTTTCTGCTCATCTTTATATTCCCTTTTCTCCTTGTGCACCTTCATCTTACTATACGACTTCTCTTGCTCCTCTTCCTAATCCTCTTTCTTCTCCGCTTTCTCCTCCTTCTCCTCCTCCACAGCATCCTCCTTCCTCTTCCTCTCGCTCCTCCTCTTGATCCTCTTTCTTCTCTGCTTTCTCCTCCTTCTCCTTCCCAGCATCCTCCTCTTCCTCTTGCTCCTCCAGCATAGCGACAGCACCAAACGACGTCTTAGCTTCAATACGAAGTTAGATTGCTTCCGGTATGGTAAACATGCTGAACTCGCAAAACCTATACCTAACCCTATATCAATCTCTATCCTTCTATTCATCTCAATATTTTATATATCTGCTTCTCTCTCTCTCTCAATTATTCTGTCTTTCTGTCGTTCTCTTTCTCTCTCTCTCTCTCTCTCTCTCTCTCTCTCTCTCTCTCTCTCTCTCTCTCTCTCTCTGCCTCTCTCTGTCTGTCTCTCTATCTCAATTGTTCTCTGTCTTTCTGTCGTTCTCTGTCTCCCCAACCGTCCGTCGTTCTATCCATCCATACATACATCCATCCACTCATCCATCCATCCATCCACTCATCCATCCATCTTCTCATCCATCCACTTATCCATCCACTCATCCATCAATCTATCCATCCATCCACTCATCCACCTATCATGACGTTGACATGTATACAAGATTATAATTCCAATTCCATGATCTCACACCAATATGCTATAGCACCGTATAATAGTTGATCCTTGTAACTGCTAAAAACTTGTTCATCGCCTTCTTTCTTATAATATAGACCTATATAATATTTACACGGATATTTCTCACGTGCTTGCATCAGTGATAATTATTATAACCATAGCCACAAACACAAAGCTTATTGTTTCATATTATTTTCAAAATAGCATCACATAATTATATTACAGCAAAAAATAATGATTAGCCTATAAAACCGAAAGCTATAAGTTTACTGGAAGAGATATCGACAGGTTGCACGCATAGTATTACTAATAAATTAACTAATCAATTAACTAATTATTTAACTAATTAATTAACTCGTTAATTAACTAAAATTCAACAAGTTAAACTGTTAAAACCAAATGTGCGTGTGCCATCATTGAGTAAAATGAGTGCACACAATGTCATACATGTTCCTCAAGTATGGCTGAAGGTATAGGTTTTGCCTGGGACTAATATCGATATTAGTCCCAGTACAGGTTTTGCCAACAACTAACAGTGAAGCTATACACGCTTGAATGTGGTAATACATGGTGAATGTCGATGGTTAAAGGAAGATTATCCCAAGTCCATGGGCCAGCGCTGCTGATTGAGAACTTAGGAGTGTTCGTTCTTATAAGTGAAGTCCTCTCAAATTGTCAGAGGTTCTAACACGATGAAGACTGTGGCGATGGGCGCCTGCACATATCGGCAAGAGGAGGAAACATGCCTCTGGAAAATTGACACCTAGTTTTCACCTACTACCTTTTGGTTTTTAACCAACTTCTTCGCACTAAGTCACTTATGATAGGCCTACTAGGCCTAATGAGATAGATCCTCAAAAAGTGAAATTGAGAGATTACATAAAAAGAAACCTCCATTGAAAATAGCAATGTTCTTTATTTCCTGCATGCATGCAATCACAAATTCTTTCGTCACTTCAAGCATTGAAATGCTAATAATTATATAGCTTCGTTTATTGCTAGTTTATAAATCTGCTAAGATTTTCTTTTAATTATTTTCCTTTGGACGATTATATGCCTTTTGTTTCATCACTTTGATTATGGTACACGTGCATATCTATTTTCATATACAGGTTTAATTTGAGAAACAGAATGCGCTTGCTGCGTCACTTTGATTACATATATGTCGCTGCGAAAATATAGACAAGGCCCATTGTTTCGTCATTTTTATCATGATTCAAATCTATTGTTATATGCGTTCATTTTGACAATACAAAAAATAGGTGTAATGTGACGTAACTTTGATTATGATGCAAATATGTTGTCACCGAGAGAATATAAACTAGACCATGCATAGGACTATTGTAACGTCACTTTGATTATGAAACAGATCTCAGATGCGCAAATCTGTGTGGCTGTTCTGAAGTCCACTAAACCTATTGTTGCGTCAATTATGATTTTAACTCCGCCACTGGTTGTTCTCTCCAGTTCCAGTCCCAAGCCTGCATAAAGGAGGAGGGCGTCGCTAATGGTCTTTGTTACCACACAGTGACGATGAACTGCAAATGGCATATACCACCATCACCAATTACATTCTGAAGTAGCTGTTTTTAAGCACGATTGTGAGATTCTATAAACGCGCGATATAGGTGCTGAGATGCAATGTCAGATAAATATTGGCTGCTCACATAATGAGAATGAAAATGTTTAATTAAAGGATAAAGTTCCCGTCAATCATACATGCCTATGGTTCCAAATTTGATCCAGAAAAAGACTGTCAACAATGAAACACGTCATTGGTGAAATTATAGTTTTATTGTCACGTCACTCTGTTTATTAAACAAATCTGTTAATAATATTTTTATTCTTCTAATTTAGAGGCCCATTGTTACGTCATTTCAATTCTTAATAAAAAAGCAACATCGCGAATAAAAGGTCTGTGTTACGTTACTTTAATGAAATAAGACAGTCTTATTTTTAGGAGAATTTAACATTAATGTAATGTAATGTAATGTAATTAGTAATTTATATAGCGCCGCTCACAACCAAGGCCATTCAGTAGCGCTCCCAGTGCGATAACCCCTAGAGAAGAAATAGGTCTTAAGAAGAAAGAGAGATGTAGATAACGATCCTGAAAGTAGAGTCCCACGCAGAGTGGAGGGAAGAGAATTCCACAAGGAGGGCCCAATGATGGTGAAGGATCGAGTTTGAGCAATAGTGGTCCTAGCTCGTGGAACAAACAAGTCAGCCCTGTCCAGAGAACGGAGAGGTCGATGAGATGATGCTGATAGAGGAGAACGAATGAGATCACTGAGGTACATCGGTGCAAGACCCAGTTTGGATTTGAGTACCAGAGAAAGGACTTTATATTGTATGCGGGCAGAGAGAGGAAGCCAGTGTAGTTGGTTAATCATGAACGATGATATATGAGAGTACTTAGGAAGGCGCGCAATTAATCGAGCAGCAGCATTAAGGACTATTAACATAGTCGGTAAGCGGACTCTTTATCAGAGGACCATTTTAGCAGTAGGCCAAATAGTGGCAGGTTAACGACATTGTGTGGTAACAAAGACCATTAGAGTCGCCCTCCTCCTTTATCCTTTCTTGGGACTGGCACTGGCAGAGTGCAACCAGTGGCGGAGTTCGAAGAAACATTTTACTGTGAACATTGGGTTTTGTCCCTTCTGCAAAACAATCTGCAGTCACCAATGATTGTGATTGTGATGAGATGTTATTCTAAAGAATTCAGCAAATGTTTCAGGCAATAAATTATGCGAGTATTTGAACATTGACTCTGACGTCTGTTTTTTATTCTAATCTAATCATTGCTCTGTTAAGAAACTTAGTTCCTATAACTTTGAGACGACTTGGAATGAAGGCCTAATTCACAAAGAATTGATTTGGCTGCCTTTTATTGTAAGACTATTAACATGAGGTAAATATTGAAAAACTTCACAAACAAATGTCACAAACTGAGTCAGTTTTAACTTTCTTCATAAAGTAAAAGCTATTCGAACTGCATATAAACAATGAAACAATTTACTTTGTCGCCCGCCATTCTTGGAATTTTTCCATCAGAACTTACCTCAATTGCAAACTGATTGCCGAATTATCCACAAAAAATTGCTTAATTATTCACTCATATTGCAATAGTCATTGCTCACCATTTGTTTATATTCCGGAAATGGCTGATTTACATCGATAAAAAAGCAAAACAATAATCTAAAAGTAATCGAGTAATTTGTCCATTTAGTGACAAATCAATAAATTATTCGTGAAAATCCGCAGCATTTCTAATTTAATGCAATTTATTAAAGTCTGAGACAGGTTCGCTGTACATCTTCACCTGGACTGATGCTGCAGTGATGCATGAATGAGTCTGTTTGCATGAGTCATTGTCATGAGTAATTTTTGAGTTATTGTTATGAGTCATTTTGTATGAATCATTTTTATATGCGCCAAACATCCAATCAATCAATCAATCTATCAATCAATCTATCCTTCTATCTATCTATCTATCTATCTATCTATCTATCTGTCTGTCTGTCTGTCTGTGTGTCTATCTATCTATCTATCTATCTATCTATCTATCTATCTATCTATCTATCTATCTATCTATCTATCTATCTATCTATCTATCTATCTATCTATCTATCTATCTATCTATCTATCTATCTATCTATCTATCTATCTATCTATCTATCTATCTATCTATCCATCCATCCATCCATCCATCCATCCATCCATCCATCCATCCATCCATCCATCCATCCATCCATCCATCCATCCATCCATCCATCCATCTATCTATCTATCTATCTATCTATCTATCTATCTATCTATCTATCTATCTATCTATTCATCTATATGCTATATATCCATCTATCTATATGCTATCTATCTATCTATATGCTATCTATCTATCTATCTATCTATCTATTCATCTATATGCTATATATCCATCTATCTATATGCTATCTATCTATCTATATGCTATCTATCTATCTATCTATCTCCATTTATCTATCTATCTGTCTATCAATCAATTCGTTTATTACAAGTATTAAGTTGATACAGACGCAACTAAAAAAGACAATAAAAAAGTATTGTTCATAGCATTTACTGAGACTGTCACAAAGCAATGAAAATATATTTTCTTCCTATTCAGGAAAATATCGCAAAAACAAGTTAGTACATGTAGTTATACAGAATTGCCCGAAATTAAGCCATCTTGCTCTCTAATAAGTAGTGACAAGTTATGTGGTCCAGCTCGAAGGTTATATCCGTTACTAACAAGAGGAGGTAGTAAAGACTGGAGGATGTGATTATGATCATTGTTAATGGCTATAAAGAGTCTTCAGTCATTAGACATTGCAGAGAACTGAGTTACACTTGGCATAGACCAGAAACCACAGCGGATCATTACCCTGATGAGGCTAGGCTGTCTATCCTACCTCGACCCTTGTTGGTCGGAAAGCCTCACCTCCTCAAAATGTGGAGGTATAGCATAGATGATATGCACAACTGCTGTGACCATGTATTATGTAAGAAACACGGAGAGCAGTTGACGAAAGACCTTGTTGTCGAAGGACTCGTATGGCATAAAGTGATGAAGAAGCTGAGGCAAATATCATGTCAATGTGGGCAATGATTGGGTATCCGTCCCAAGATCTGATTGCAGTGTGACACCTATAGTATCTTAGTATATATAGTATCTTTATCGCACGAACTCTTTGGGCTCCTGTATGACCGCGGGAAAATGGCATTGGCTTTTTTAATTCTCTTTTTTCACTCCCTGTAGTTTTAATGGCACTTAGTCGAAGGTTACTTAGCACTGCTTCAGCCCAGTCTGTAAAATGTGCATGTTCGGCAACATTTGCATAGATGTATCCATGTATGTGCATTTGTGTATATCTTAAATACATATACGCTTTGTACGCACGTAGGTTTCAGTCCATAGTGTATACAAATGGAGTCGGGCAGAGGGATTCCCACTGCGTACAAAGATATGTGATCACTCGTCAATCGCGGACATGACTACCATTTATTGCAACCGTGTTGCCAGAAAAGCAGAGAAAATAACGAGGTGCATCTGCAACACTGGCGCTCTATAAACAGCGTTCAATGAAGCAAAGAAATTGTGTTCTCACTACAAATGGAAGAATTCACAAATGTTCGGTATAAATATAGTAGTAGTAGTAGTAGTAGTAGTAGTAGTAGTAGTAGTAGTAGTAGTAGTAGTAGTAGTAGTAGCAGTAGTAGTAGTAGCAGTAGCAGTAGCAGTAGCAGCAGCAGCAGCAGTAGCAGTAGCAGTAGCAGTAGCAGTAGCAGTAGCAGTAGCAGTAGCAGTAGCAGTAGCAGTATCAGTAGTAGTAGTAGTGGTGGTAGCAGAAGTATAGTAGTAGTAGTTGTAGGCCTAATGATAGTAGAGTAGTAGAAGGTCTAGTAGTAGTAATAATAGTAGTAGTAGCAGCATCTACTGCAGTAGCAGTAGAAGTAGTGGTAGTAGCATACTTAGTAGCAGCAGTTGCAATAGAAATTTTGCAATTTTTAATATACATCAAATAAAGTATGACGATGGTAAATTAAAGCAATGAGAAAAATAATAATGCGCATGCCTATAACTTTTGCATAGAAAGCGCATCGAAATTATATGGGCCTAAGTGCCGTAACCACAGTTAGACAAACGTAATAATGATAAGTAACTTCACTAAATTATCTTAATACTTATACATAAGAACTTTAATACATAACATATAGTTGACGAATACCGAGTGTAGGACAACAGTCTGTAATATAAATATATATATAGGCCTATATATCTCAGTCTGCATTAGGCTATATACTATACTATCTATGGCCATATCCATAGTTATAATATAATGTCCATGATCACATCCATTGATAAATCCATAATATAATAATATTCTCTTTATTCAGCAATCCGGTTGACAGATCGCAGCCGGTTACAGTGTACAATTAGGTCTATGCAATTTAAACAATTCAAGTTTCAATTACACTAGATTCCCAACATAATTCTTCAAAAGATCAAATCATATGAAGCGTATAGCCTAACTTTTCGTGAAAAAAGCTTAGAATAGATCTCAATGGTCGCATCACATCCATTGTGTGACGTCAGTAATAGTCTATGTTTTCCAGACGCCATTATCTATTTCAGACTGGCAACTTCCTTAATTTTAATATTATTTTAATTATTAGTTAATATGATTTTGAAGTATTGTATAACTATCGTCCTCATCGTTTTACCTTTGATGTAGCCATCAGTTGTGTCGTTATTCCCGTTCGATTTGCTTAGCATTTATCTACAGATTATATATTTGGTGTTTTTGCAATATTGACGTTCAATTGGCATTGCAAGAGCGTATGGTTATAGGCCCCTATAGGTTGAGGTTGCGTAGATTCTTCTGCTGCAGCTGTAAAAGACTTTTCTTTCTACTATGTCAACGAAACGAACATCAGCTGAATCCAATAACGATGAGCAAACGAATGAAGAAGGCTCAGAATGTAAGTTAATAACTTGTGTTGATTGTGTTATTATCATTTGCTGCATCAGAGAGTAAATCAGATTTTTTATTAAGAAATGTTCACTGCATCGTCGCCTGAGAATCATCTTATCGTGTATCTCCAATTTATTCCGAAATGCAGTTTAGAGTTGATTTGTTGCATACATTTGTTTATCTATCTTCAGTGCTATAGAAGATATGACTGTGGTCGATTTAAAGATACTCAACGAAATCTAGCCTACCTGTCGTATGTCCGGTTTCCAGAAAATTATAACCGTAGGCCTATATCTCCAAGGATCTTTCGCATCTCCTGTAGGCCCTATTCCACATTGACGGTTTAACACATAGGCGTACGAGGCGGGGTCCAGAGGGCAAATGCTCCCCTCCCCCCAATTTCGGGCAAAACTGTTTTTCGGGCAAGCAGACCGGGAAATAACTAAAAAAGGTCGTCAACTTTTCTGGGAAAAAATTGTATTTCCTCCAGATTTCAGGATTTATTTTTCGGTCAGAAGTTTAAATGTCCAGAGAAAGCACTTCATTGATTAAACTATAAGGAGATACAACAATCAATAGACTACTATGTTCACTTCGTTTTTTAAGTGTCGTTTGTCCTGAGAATAAAACTAAATCCACGGACATTTTAACGCACACGCTCGCTAATAATTTATTGTGTCCGCCCAATGTTTTATTTTCATCATTTCACGTCTGTGTTTTCGGGAGGATGACTTGCAATTTATGTAAATCCAATCTATAAAAATGTTCACAATTTAATTACTAAAAAACAACTTTAAAAGCTAATATTTTAAAGGCACTGTTTATGTCTGACTGGCGCTTCTGTCACTGATGCTGATGTTTTAATGTGATTTATGTAAGGCCTATAGCCTACCTGACGCTTATTGACCTAAATTTCTTTTCCCAACCGTAAAATTCTACCAAAACATCTACCTCGACTATCTCGGAATGCACAGAAATGGAGAAACGCGAAGATAATTGTCAGACGGCGATATTGCATCGTTTTTACTGACATGTACAATTGTGCATTATGCGCTGCGTGCAGTGTATCACTATTGCATACGTTGCTGTTCTAAATTTCGGAAGTTTCTCTCACGTTAATAAATCACTAAAACTTACATCCTATATTCTACTTCTAGCACAAGTGCAAAAGGAAGACAGTGAAGCTAAACGTGCAAAACTCGATTTACTGAGTGACACGACGGTAAGCCATAGGTTTAGCTCCTATAAATACATTAAACACTAATTTCAAATTCTTCGTATGCCATCTATTCAGTTCAATTCAATTTTCGTTTAATCAAGACTTCAGGCTGGCAGATGAGCCGACTATGGCCCACTATATAAAAAAACTTTCTAAACGAAAGCTGTGTATAGCGACACTCACATTAGTCGTTGAAAAGACTCGTTGATAAATGCAATAGATCTATAGGCCAAATGTCTTCACTTCTCAGTATAGACTGCCTATAGATAGGTCGCAATATAAGCTGCTCTAATGATATCAGCGCAAGGATGGACACAATAAAATTTTGTTTGCCGCATTCCGATTTAACAATTAAGCTGGTGCCCTGCTCTCGGCTGCTAGTGACGCTTTAGAAGTTCGCAGATTGCAATTAAATCACGATTACATAAGTGCAAAACTTTCTCAATAACTAGGCCCTACTAGAAAGTGCCATGGTAAGAAAACGAGAGAATTTTATTCTACTGCATAAAGCCAACAAAGTAAAACACCATGAAGATAGACACATTTTCGACGATGATTCTATATAAGCCTAGACTACTCTCGACTTTCTAGTAGCATTCTGGGCTCCTGCCATTCAGCCAATCTGGGTTCAGAGTGCATCACTCCACCGAAACTACCCTGTTATCTCTCCTCTCTGAATCTACACTCCTGGCGCTCTTTGATGTTTCCTCCGCCTCTGATATGGCTGACCATGAGATCCTGCTACAGCGTCTTCAACTTTCTTGTGGCCTCTCTGGACCCCCTCTTAACTGGTTCAAATCTTATCTTTCAGATCGTTCTCAGATGGTCGTCCTTGGTGATTCCAGAACGACATGGGCTAAAGTTAGCTTTGGAGACCCACAGAACTCAGCCCTTGGCCCAATCTTGTATCTACTTTATACTGCTGACATTCCTTCTTTATTTGCTAAACACTAGGCCACTGGCCACCTGTATGCTGACGATGTCCAGACCTTTGTACATGGTCCTCGTGCTGATCAGGTTGCTCTTGTGGGACTGATCGACTCCTTGTCACATGATCTCCACTCATGGATGTCTGCCAACCGACTTTGTCCTAATCCCACTAAGATGCAACTGATCTGGTTTGGTACTAAACAACAGCTCCTTAAACTTAACTTCCCACTCTTGTCCTCAATGTACCCTGACTTTGCATTTTTCACCTTATAGTGCCGTTCTCTGATCACCTCTTACAGTTGACACGCTCATGTTATTATCACCTGAGGCGTCTGAGAGCCATCAGAAGATCTGTTTCCTCTTCTGTATTTAAAACCATTGTTCATGTCGAACTGACTACTGCAACTTACTATTTGCTGGGCCCCCCAAAGTTCACTTATCATCCTTTCAGTCAGTTATGAACTTTGCAGCCAAACTCATTGCTCGTCTACCTCGCTACTCCCACATTTATACCTACATGACTGATGTTCTTCACTGGCTTCCTGTTGCCTCT
Source organism: Lumbricus terrestris (assembly GCA_949752735.1). NCBI lineage: Eukaryota > Metazoa > Annelida > Clitellata > Crassiclitellata > Lumbricidae > Lumbricus > Lumbricus terrestris. Next base: position 23,090,767 of record OX457045.1, on the reverse strand, counting down.
CGTATTCAATTCAAGGTACTGCTCTTAGTTTCAAAAACTCAAACTGGACAAGCTCCTAACTGCCTTTGTGACTTGATGCTTAAACACCTCTCTATAGTATCTTCCCGCCCTCTACGGTCTGCTGACCGACTTGATCTCTTAGTTCGATGAGCAAGGACTGCCAATTGCCCAACACCGCGCCTTTGCCATTGTGGGCCCTTCAATACGGAATGACCTCCCTCCCACTATCCGTAGTAAGATCTTATTGGGGGTGTCATCTTCAGCCATTGGCAGCTTGAAGTCTTTCTTATTTCCTCGGGCTGTCATGCTGAGAGCGTCTCTGAATAGCTAGTCTGTAAGAAGCGCTTTATAAATGCTTAGGCCGGTGTCCGGACAATTCGTCCCCGGACAATTCGTCCCGGACAATTCGTCCCGGACAATTCGTCCTGGACAATTCGTCCCCGGACAATTCGGACCGGACAATTCGTCCCCGGACAATTCGGACCGGACAATTTGGACCCGGACAATTCGGACCGGCTATAGCCTACTTTAGCCTCAGTCTATGCGTGACTTGTCCATTCTGGAGTAGGCCAACCTATTGCTTTCCAAATATACCTTTAATGTCATAGCCAAGTGAGGTAACGTGTTATATTATGTTTAGGCCTACATTTGCTTTGAGAACAATTAAATAATTTTCAATTTCGAATTGAATTTTAATGCGCAGCAGTATCTCCGGTCGACATCTGTATACGGTAATGGTGCCCGGGACGAATTGTCCGGGGACGAATTGTCCGGGACGAATTGTCCGGGGACGAATTGTCCGGGACGAATTGTCCGGTCCGAATTGTCCGGGGACGAATTGTCCGGTCCGAATTGTCCGGGACGAATTGTCCGGGGACGAATTGTCCGGGAACCCTTAGGCCTATATGCAATTCAATACGATACAATACTCTTCTCTATTTTAAACTCGTAGCTAAGCCATGTATCTAATGATCTAACCAGAATCATCTGTAAAGAAAGAAGCAAATTCTAGTCTTTGTTCAGTTCGTCTGCGAATTTTTAATTCAAAATTGAAAATATTGTCACTTGCCCACTATAAAAATGGTTTGACTTGGTTGATTTATGCTGCAGAGTTCTTAAGCTGTGGGTTAACATCATGTATTATCCTTTTACGTTTACGTGTGTAGCTGGAAGATCTACCGATAGAGCTGTTTGAATGTATCCTCGTTAAAGTCGTAACCATGGAAGTATGGGATTTGAAGCTGGCCAAGAGTGTGTGGAAAGAGAAAGCGGATGTGGTGTTGAGCCGACTGGGAAATGTCTGTCCGCATTGGAGCAGTATTCTCACAAGTAACCTCTTCCGAAATGAACTTCACAGAGTTCTAGACGGCGCTGGTTAGTTTGTGAAATTCAGAAGCTTTGTTGTCAATATTGGATAAGTTTCGCTATTGCTTATAGGCCTAATACGCCCTAAAAGAGCTTGTGTATGCTGGTCGCAGAAAACCGTTTCTAAACACTGACGAACTTAAACAGGTCATTGAAGTAAAATGTTCTCTATTAGACTGCACACAAATAGGCCTCTTCTGTACAGAAGTCAATAGGACAGTGGAAACAGTTTTTAAGGGTCGTGACAAGAGAAGGCGGAGGATCAATTAAGCATTTGTTCGCGTAAAACATCATCATCGAAAACAACTGTGCAAAATTTTGAAAATGGGTCGTACTGGTGCAGTTCTAACAGCAATTTCTCTCACACTGATTAATATTTTGGGCTGAATTTTGGCTGTGTTGTACAAATATGAATTATGATTAGCTTGATATAGCCTACTATGATTCAATTTGCTTTAAAATATGTTTAATTGCCAGGTTAACAAAGTTTGTGAACGTTTTTAATGGGCCACCCGGGTATATATACATGTGCATATACGACTCAAGTTCATTTAGGTTTTCAAGTCAATTATTGTATCTGCTCTTTGCATGTTTAAAGTAGCATGTAACCTATCATAATCAATTTCCTGAATGGCATTTTCGGTGTTGTACATTTAGATGCATGCTGATAATGTTGTTTTACGCTTAAAGAAACTTTTGTCTTGATACGCGTCATTTTTTGTGTATTAAGAAAGAGTGATTATTATTATTTAATAATTATTCATTTTCAGCTCAGGAGATTCGTTTGGAAATTTCAAGCGAGACTGCGAACCCGTTTGGAAATATCCGCGCTGTAGCTCCACTGATGAATGGAATGTTTGTTCTTTACCGAGATGATAATCGAGACTGCATTGACTATATGTATTCTCGCAACAATGTGCCAGAGATGATCGAGGATATTGTCCCACTCCGAGAAACAGATACGGTGCACCTGGCAGCCTGCCACATGTCAAACTGCGTGTATGTTGGTCTACGCAACAAAAGCGGTCACGACCCTTCAGTCTTACGCATTGCGAGAACTGAAGATCATCAGTTCTACATGACGCTAAAATACCACAAACTGCCCATTTCTACCATGTCTGTCTCCGCCAATGGTGACCTAATAATCCTTTCAGTGCAGGAAGGACAGAATCCGGGCTTAGTCAGCATATATGATGTGAATGGCTCCTTGCAAAAGCAGATTATCTTGTCTCCAGATATTGATGCGCACAGATACAAGCACGCAATTCAAAAATCAAATGGTAACTTGGTATTGGCTTATGACAACGATCAAAATTCCAAAATGAAACTATTGGAGATCGATACGAGTGGAAGCGTTGTACGCGAATATCAATCATCATTTGGCAAAGAGAGCTTTGTGAGTTTTGCAGGTACTTATGATAGAATTATGATAGCTGATCCAATCCAAGGAATCGAGCTTTTAGATTCTGAATTTAATCTCATGGATACTTACAGTCTGGAGCAGGACAAAGGCAAGGACATTTCTATATCTGACTTGCACTACAACAACTGGTTGAATAAGATTATGCGTATTCACTTTGATCGGAATAGTCAGACCAGTGGTTTAACTTTCTTCCGCTTTACAGAAGAATGAATAAACCATACGAAATGATGTAAATGCTTCGGACAATATTTATTTAAATACTTTTCATAAATTATCTCTCGAATGGCAGTGCATGACTAATACTATAGGCCTAGCTGCATTTTTAAATGGTCGAACTATTTTAAATATCTAATAACTACGTTTAACTACATTTTAAAATAACTAAACTGTGTTGGAGACCCTGTGACTACTTTTAGCTACATTTTTTAATAGCCAAACTATTTTAAAGACTTTATGACCACATTTGACAGCACTTAAAAAACTGAACTGTGTTAAAAACCTATGCGATATAACTTCACAATTTGTTTGACTAAACTGGGTTACCTTTGCAACATCGTTCTTACTTAATTCGCGCTTTTAATTGTTTTAATAAAATTTTACTCTTAACTTAACTGATTGTGGCCTATCTGCATGTAGGACTTGTAGGCCTAAATAGGCCTAGGCAAAATAGGACGACGCGCGAGTGCAATTTTGCTTCTGTGGAATTATTGATTGTACACGCAACTTTTAATGACGCAAGACTTTTTAAAAGTGTAGTTGTACACAAAATGTGCAGTTGTAGAAGCACTTCTGTACAGTTAAAACTAGAAAAACAAAAAAGGGCATTGTCCTCCGATTAGAAGTAATTTGCCATGGAGTATGGGGAAGGAAAGAAGGAGTTGGGCAGTTCTAAAAATTCCTTTAAAATAGCCCTGTAATTATGCGTCTTAGTAAGTACCGGTTTAGAAGGTCTATTGATCTACAGCTTGTTGTGCATTTCTCGTCTTCCTGATTGAAGCTAAAAGTTTTCTGTCTTCAAGTCAAATAATTGCTCTGAGATTGAAGCTGAACATCGGATAAATACAAGAATTTGGAGATTTAAGGAAACGGATATTACAGATTCCTATTCAGATTTTATCAGCCACTTTCAGTTTCGAAGTACCATCTTCATATGCCTGCAGTCAGCATTTCCAAATTTCCGACAATATAAAATTATGGGTAAGCATTAAACATATAGACATATATATATACGCATGTAGACGTTTAACCTTGCGCCTTTTCGGTAGCCCACAAATGCATCATTAAGCACAAAAGTAGACCTAATCAGTAGCGGGCACTGCTCAGATTACTGGAGGAATCACCACTGGTGAGCTACGGCAGACACGCCGGGCCGAAGCAATGGATTGCCATTCTAAGTTCAGAAAGTAGACAGCATGTTCGGAGTTATACATATAACTCAAACACAACGCAAATAACACTATTATAAATAACTCATTTCAGTAGCGCAGTTACTATGCCATTTATATTTTTTACGTCAATGTTATTGCTACCAATATACAATAAGAGATGACTCGACTGGCGTGGAGTCTCACAACGAATCGCAACGAATGGTCTGTAATTTAGTAGACTTGCCCAGCTGAAGCAATTCTAAGATCGTTTTGATATTAAGTGTTGGAAAGCCGCAAATCATTTTCTTAATTCCGGAGTCTATTGCTATTAATATAATGATCCCATTTCAATTTGAAACAAAATATGTCTTCGTCTAAAATCGCTCCAATTCTCGCATAACAATTCTAACACAACGCAAGTGACACTATTATAAATAATCCATAAAATTATCAGTAGCACTGTCACTAGGCTATTTTTATTTTTACGTCAATGTTATTGCTACCAATATTAGGTTCTATAACCATTAATGGTTAAAACCGTAGTAGGCCCATGGTACCACTACTACTTTTACTACAACTATTGCTACAGCTAATGCTGCTGGTTCTGTTGTTGCCGCCGCCACCCGCGCCACCACCACCACTACAACTGCTACTATGCTACTACTACTAGGCTACACTATTCAAGCATTGTTTGAAGTCTATTTAGAAACGCAAGATATGTTGTTCATTTTGCATTTCTGCCATTTGATTGCGCTTGAAGCCAACAATCCGAGTGGTTTACTAGTTTAGTATCTGCCATGTAAAAGAAGCTCTGCAGATCTGTAAAATTTGTCATCAACATTGAATTGCTCATCGTCCTACAATCAGAGGCGCAATCACGTCCTAAAAGTTGGAGGGGACCAAATGAATCACGTCCTAAAAGTTGGGGGACCATAATGATAAAGTCAATGGGACTACTCAAAAGTGGGGGGACGCGTCCCGTGGGTCCCATAGGGTGGTTGCGCCTATGCCTACAATGTAGTTGCTGCAGCAACGATACTAATTCAGCGCAATATAAATTAAAGAGATGTTGTATATGTATTGTATATATGTAAATACCTGAAAGCCAAGTAAACTCCAGAGCGACCGTTGTCTCAATCATGAAACATCCGTTGAGAATCAAGCAGCAGTACAGCATGACGTTGGCTGACGTCATGGCGCCGCTGGTTCTGCGTGTGACGTCAGAAATGACTTCCGGTGAAGCACTTTAGATTCTTCTTCTTTTTCTTCGTTTTCTTTGAGAGCTCCGACAACCAATGACGTCATTGATCACCCATCTGTTGATCGAATGAAACCAAGTCAGTTTTAGCAATCGAGAACATGATTTAAGTTGCAATTCACGCAATATTTGATTCTTTTCTTATCTCGTATCTTAATTATTGTTGCTTTCTGCTCTCTTCCGTCTATAATATTATAATTGCCGATCTACAATTGACCTATAGTATAGCATTATAATCTCTGTTCTCCCTCTCTGTCTCTCTGTCTCTCTGTATCTCTGTCTCTCTGTCTCTTTCTGTGTGTCAGTCTGTTCCGGTGTCCATAATGTCCTAAGTTCACCGTATTTCCGGTCTCTCTACATTCTTGTTTTATTCTTCCTCGGTTCCTCCATTCTATGCGTTCTCTTCTCTATATCTGTGCGTTTGTCCGCATGTCTGTCTCACCCTCTCACTCTCTCCCTGAATAGTCCTATCACAACCGAACTTGTCAATGTCTCCTCCTGTTTGACTAATCGCTTAACTCCTGTCGTCGGCGTTGATGTTGATGATGATGACGACGACGACGACAACTACGCTTTGTCGTCGTCTATGTAATCAGAGCATGGCTGTGGTCGTACCCTGCTAATCAGAAGGTGCAGTGGTCGGATCAAAAGTGCCGCCGCGGCGCCGCTGAAAACACACAGTGCGCCGACGCCGTCGCCACCGTCAGTGGCGCCGCCGGTGGCGAATTTATAGTCAGGTGATGATGCAGCTTTTCCGGTTAGAGGACGATGAAAGCAGGTAGGAAGGAAAGATGGATGGATGACGGACGCTATCAGCGCCATTTCTCTAGCTGGATCAGAGCAGATTCCACGCCGCCGCCGATGCCAACACCACCACCGCTGCTGCTGCTGCAATTTCATCAGCAACGCCGACTGTGTCTGCTGATGCAACTGCTAACTGCGTCCATTTGTACGGATGCTCCGTTCGGCTGCTGCTGCAGCTGATGAAGGAAGGAAGGAAGGAAGAGGGTGATGGCAGATCGCGTGGCAGCGCGACAGGCTCACTCATCATCGTCATTGGTATCAGCATCATCAGCATCATCAGAATCATCAGCTGCATAATCAGCATAACCACCATCATCACCAGGCTCACTCATCATCTTCACGGTATCAGCATCATCATCATCATCATCATCAGCATCATCAGCATCATCAGCATCGGTATCAGCATCATCAGCAGCAGCAGCAGAATTATCATCATCAGTATTATCAACACCATATCTATTATGCGTTCTCAACTTCTCATCACCATAGTTAACTATAGTGTATAGAACCAATTAGTAGTGCGTCGATCATTATTATATTATAGAGATGTAATATACTTTATTGTGCTCCTAATTGGACTTTTCATTAAACGTGCAATTCTGCACAAAAATATGCAGTTGTAAAAGAATTTGTGCAGTTGTAAAAGCAATAATGGGCAGTGATAATCATTAGAAGAAGGATAACTGGAGCCGACTTCCAACGGAAAAAGGAATTGGAAGAAATGGAAGAAAGGTCAGAGTGAAAAATACGAGGGAAGAAAAAAAATTCAGGTGAATGACTTAAAAAACGGTCATCAGATTTTATACGTGGCGAAAAAAAGATCGTGAGAAATTATCGCCAACAAACCCACATTAGATCAAAATTGCTAGTTGTGCAGTTCTAAAGAATTCTTGAAAAAGCCCTGATCGTATACGTTCGTATACGCTATGAAGATTATAATAATTCATAGCGCTTTAATAGTCTTCCTCATGATCTTATTCAATTCTTAATCAAGGTCATTATCATCCTATTAATAATTTCAATCATATCATCGTCGTCGACAACGTCATTGCGATCTTTTAACCGTGCACTGCAGTAACTGTATGCAGCAATAATAACAACCTATCAATTTCATCATCATCATCATCATCATCATCATCATCATCATCATCATCATCACCATCATCATCATCATCATCATCATCACCATCGCCTACGCTGCAAAACAAACAACTTCTCGTCTCTCTCTCTCTCTCTCTCTCTCTCTCTCTCTCTCTCTCTCTCTCTCTCTCTCTCTCTCTCTCTCTCTCTCTCTCTCTCTCTCTCTCTCTCTCTCTCTCTCTCTGTCTCTGTCTCTGTCTCTCTCTCTCACTTCTCCTCATTCCTTCCTTCCTCGGCGCAGGTCACGTGTCCAGATTGAGTCACGTGTCCTTGGAAAGTATATGGATTCAGTTTCGAATCGTTTTCTAATCTCATGAGAAGGTTTTCTATTCTTCAACTCAGGTTTCCGTGGATTTCAATGTCAAACGATCAAAATTGGAGACAACGATTCTCATCAACACGGGCCAAACAGATAATGATTGGCATACATGCTTATAATATGCAGCAAATATAAGTACATGTATATGCAACTATATAGTCTAAGCTTATATATATATTTACACGTACCTGCAATGTTGTGCATACTGCTATATCGCTATAAAATCCTATATAAAATATTATATCGTAGGGTATTATTATACAATCATACATAATACACGTACACCGTAGATATATTTTGATGTGATTCTGTGTATGTGTGTGCGTGCGTGTGTGCGCGCGCGTGTGTGTGTACTGTGTAGGTGTGTGTGTAGGTGTAGGACTGTAGGTGTATGTGTGTACGTGTGCGTGTCTGTGTAGGTTTGTGTGTGTGTATGAATCGGTTGTTTGTTTACGTGTGCGCGTGTGTGTGTGCGTGTGTGTGTGTGCGTGTGTGTGTGTGTGTGTGTGCGCGTGTGTAGATGTGTGTGTAGGTGTCGGTGCGTGTGTGTGTGTGTGTGTGTGTGTGTGTGTGTGCGTGTGCGTGTGTGTGTGTGCGTGTGTGTGCGTGTGTAGATGTGTGTGTAGGTGTCGGTGCGTGTGTGTGTGTGTGTGTGTGTGTAGGTGTGTGTGTGTGTGTGTGAATCGGTTGTTTGTGCGCATGTCTGATTTATATTAAGCCGAGTAATGGCTGAATCGGAGCCGACAGTTTACTTAAGCGTCGTCAGCCGAATCCTTTAATAAAACCGACCATCACAGATCAACTATTATACAAATGCACACATGCACGACGACCATCTATATATATATATACATTATATATGCATGTATATATATACATATATATATACGCTTCATGCAGGTTGCCCTCGACACACACGCGCGCCCACACACACGCCCATATATATATATATATATATATATATATATATATATATATATATATATATACACTCGATGCATATGTATTGTATATACCATGTATACAATACATGTAGGCTCTACGTGTATGATTGCATTCGATTATGCAGTTCCACAAGAACGTATAAATACACAGTTCGTGAATGTGAATAGGTGTTTTATGCAGTCTATCGATTCGTTGCAATGGGATAGGTCCACCTGTCGGAAGTAATGCTTAATTGGCCGGTGCCTCCGCTTAATTTGGTTTTGTCCTCATTTCCAGCCATTTGTTTGCAATGTTCCTTGCTATTTTTGAGCCTATTTGATATTATCACATAACAATATAGATTAATACAGAAAATATGGCATGCGATGAAAATTATTATAATAAACAAACCACCTAACCAAGAGAAAGAGTGAGAGTGGGGAGACAGAGAGAGGGGAGACAGAGAGAGGGGAGGCAGAGAGAGGGGAGAGAAAGAGAGGGGAGACAGAGAGAGGGCATAGAGAGAGAGGGGGGAGAGAGACAGAGAGAGACAGAGAAAGAGAGAGACAGAGAAATAGAGAGACAGAGAAAGAGAGAGAGAGAGAGAGATTTCAGTCCTGTTCCGACGCTCATCTATACGACCTGCCGATGCATGATTTAAAACCATCCATGCCGTTGCAGAAAGCATTTATTGTCTACTTACAAAAATTGATGTTTCTCTCTCGCATGATTTTATTTCACACCTACGGAACATTCTTCTTCGAGTAAAAATTAAAATAACAATAACAATAGGCGGCAACGGTGTAGTGGGTATGTTCGTTGCCTGGCAGCCGGAGGGCTGCAGGTTGAAATCAACAAACAGACAACAAACATGCATCGGAATGTCGTATAGATAAGCGTCGGAACAGGATTGAAATCTCTCTATCTTTCTCTGTCCCTCTTTTCTCTGTCTCTCTCTTTCTCTGTTTCTCTCTGTCAATGTCCGCGCTGTAGTCGGGACTCGGGAGCAGCACCCTCTGAGTAGCAGTTTGAAGGGGCGCTATAACAAGTGCACATACAAACAAACAAACTTAACAAAAACAATGAATTATTAGTCTAGCTATAATATGTGAGCCTATAAATACACAGGTAGACGAGCTACGTATACATAGTAAACACACGTCTATACATATACGACGTTTTGCATTAAAATATAATAATTATATATATAAATTATATAATATATGCATGTAAAATACCCTCATTTATGCTGAAAGCTATAATATTTATACCTGAATAAAGTAATATTAGAAATGAAAGGCTTGATGGATGAGTAAGAAGAGAGCGATTAAGCCGATGGTTCATATAAAGCGGATGAATAAAACGATGAAGCCATTCGATCGATTAATAAGTTCGTTTAGAGAAGCCAAAGACAAATGAGTGGTAGAAGATTTCAAATGCACCCACGACGTCGTCGTCGTTGTAGTCGTCGTCGTCGTCGTCGTCGTTGTCGTCGTCGTTGTCGTCGTCGTCGTCGTTTTCGTCGTCGTCGTCGTTGTCGTTGCCGTTGTTGTCGTCATCGCCGTTGTCGTCGTCGTTATTATTATTGGAGCCAGTCGTCGTCGATCTACACTGTTCTACAGCTACTGACTGATGATACCGCTGCCGCAGTTTACACGTTGTCGTCTTCTTCTTCTTCATCATCATCCTCATCATCACCCTCTTCTTCTTCGTCATCTTCTTCTACCTCATTTTTTCTTCATCATCTTCATCATCACCTTCTTCTTCTTCATCTTCCTCTTCTTCATCTTCGTCTTCTTCGCTATCTTCTTCTTCTTTCTCATCTTCTTCTTCTTCATCTTCAATCATCATTTTATTCTTCTTCGTCATCTTCTTCTTCATCATCTTCTTCACCTTTAATTATCATCTTCTTCTTCATCATCTTCTTCATCTTTAATTATCATCTTCTTCGTCATCATCTTCTTCTTCATCTTTTTCTGCTTCATCTTCTTCTTCATTTTCTTCTTCATCTTCGTCATCACCGTCTTCTTTTTAATCACCTACATCTTCTTCTTCTTCATCATCTTCTTCTTCTTCTTCTTCTTCTTCTTCTTATGCTTCGCGTTGTCGCATCGTCTCTATGTCTCTGTCTGTCTGTCTGTCTGTCTATTTGTCTATCTGTCTGTCTGTTTGTCTCTATTTCTTTCTCTATCTCTCTCTGTCGGCCGCAGGGACAGAGAGACTTATTAGCGTCGGAGGGGGGAGGGCAGCAGGCAGGGCTGCAGAAGAGCCGTTGCGTTTAGCGGTCTTCTAGCGATCGACGAGGCTTGTAATAGGACGAAGACAGCATCCGCCGGCATCATGGATGCCCACAAACCGAAACGTCTCGAAGAAGCTCTTCAAGATTAATCGCAGACGACTCTAGATATATTCCTCACGCTCCATCTCTCCTCTTCCGCCTCTCTCTCCCACTCTTTCCCACTTCCCTATCTCCATTTCCACCCCACCTCTCTTTTCTCCCCTCTCTTCCAATCTCGTTTTCTTCGTCTGCCCAAATGTCCATCTCTCCCCCTTTCCCTCTCTCGGTTGCCAACCCTACATTCAACATTCAGGATAAATACACGCCTGTTGCAGTCTCCACCATCATACATGTAGCACACGCATGGTTGCCGAGTGGTTTAATGCAATCGGCGTCTATGTGATGATAGCAGTAGTTACACCAACTCCTAGGTTACAGTGCAAAAGAAAAATATGCGAATCACACTATCACCGTCAATGTTATGGTTACCATATTATTATGCATGTGTTTTTCGCACATCAAAATTGTAACTAAAATTTCTCTGAAACCCATCTCTAAAGAATAAGAACTCGTTTAACTCTTTACACACACACAAATTCAAATCAATCCGACAGCAGCGGAATAAAATTATTTTGCAGCAGAATTTTGTGGACGCAGCAATAACTTCAAGGAAACCATGCAAATTATGCAAAAATTGCAATTACATCATCTAGAACACCCATAAAAAGCACTCATGCCAAAATCTATGTTTGTTTTCCATCTTCACTGCTTTAATTCGTGCTTTTATAATGTTCCCGAATTGACTGCTGCAATGCTCTTCTCATTGGTCTTCCTAAAGTTCGTCTGTCATCGATTCAGTTGGTGCTCAACTCAGCTGATCTTCCGCCTTCCCGTGCAATCTCGCATCTCTACCTTTATGTTTGATAAACTGCACTGGCTTCCAAAGAGATGGGCCAATTGAGAAAAATTCATGCTATATGCTTTAAAACCACGTCACTTAAGAAGATATACCACCTTCCGCCATTTTTATTGATGCATCACTTTTTATTTTACCGTTTCGCAGATTTTTAATGATAAAGAATTAAGGATTATTGTGAAACAGCTTACAATGTTCATATCAAAGAAAAGCGAATCCTGCTTCCTCTGGTATTCGTATTGTAGTCCAGAGATTATATATTAGCCAGAGATTATATATATAATTATATATATATATATATTATCCAGAGATTATATATATACTAGCAAGAGACTATATATATATATATATATATATATATATATATATATATATATATTAGCCGATTCCGATTAATCGGTCTGAGTTGGCCTCATTCTCGCCTCATCCGGCGAAAACCGATTTTCGGATCAAGGAATCGGTCCATCGATATATTATACATTCGGCCTGACAAAATCGTAGCAGTATGAGTTGTATTCTGCCATAATTATGCTGTGGTAGTATTGTTGAAAAAATTCTTCCACTCGCGTAATATTTTTTGACAAACCCTCTGACTAGATGCAGCACTCGCGAATAAGCTGGTGACCTGTACACGATTAGCTGCTAAGCAGTGCTTTACAAAAGTTAAAGATTACGATGACAATGCGATAAGACTTGAATTGAACTTGGTACTTATCTTCCCTGTCTGTACTAGTGTAAGCTAGCTGTACAATAGGCTTAATCAGCAGGTCGACAGGGTGTGCCAAAAAAGAAATCCTCTTTGGCTTTTGCAAATATCTTGGTCAGAAGTAAGAATTCTTAAGTTACATTTTGCAGGTATGGATCTAAAGGTAGTTTATATCTGCGTAAAGCTGCCGAATTTCAATGAAGCATTTGAAACAAAATAAAAGTTATACAACTTTTAGTGAGTCCACTCACTGTTTTTGACGATACAACAAACAAAACGCAGCAAAAAGTAAAAAAAAACGATTTTATTTTAAGTCACATCTCAAATAATTGTTATCAATAAACTTTATTGGGCTCCACAACTTAACAATTGTATTCAAAGTGTCCTGCACCAGTACCCAGACTGGCTCTGAGTATCTTTGTAAAGTTGTTGATGGCTTTGTTGATGTGTTCCAGAGATAAATCTTCCAATATCAATTCCAATGCAACCATCAATTCTTTAATCCCTCTTGGGTTTTGACGCAAATCTTGCGTTATTTATCCAGCATCTCTCTTCACACTTGATAATTTATAGGATAAAAATCCGGAGACTTGGAGACCATTGGTTCTTCCAAGTGAAATCAGGAAAAATAATATTGACGTTTGACCCGATCTTCTTTCATCAACGGCATAGCCTATCACTTAACTCTCAGTTTAACTCTTGCATTTCTCCGCTCTCACTGTTTATCAGAGTAAGCGGTGATTTTACCTTTAGCTCCATGACCTTGTTCTTAGACTTAAAGCGTCTGAATACACATTTTGTCTGTCATTGACACCTTTACCATTTCAATTTTTTTTTAAATTTCAATTTTATTGTTCTAATACCAAAATTATTAATCTAAAATATTCTTAATTTCTAAACTTGATAGTTATCTTGTCAGATTATGTTACAGTGAAGTGTGCAGCTACGCTGGCACATGTTTTTTCCAAAATAGTAATTATTATTATTCTAGCAATATCAAGCTTATTTCATAACAATTATTTAAGATCTGACTTACTAAAATCGTTTTTTCTTGCTTTTTGTTGCACTATGTTTTTGAATCGTCGAAAAACAGTGTATGGACTCATTAAAAATGAAATAACTTTTGTTCGGTTTGAAATGTAGGCTACTGGCGAAATGTGGCTTTTTGTGTGTAAATATGAATTACCGGTACCTTTAAGCCTGTAAAACTTTATTTAAAATTCTTATTTCTGGCCTAACTGTAGCAAAAAGCCTTAGTCAATAACTTTTTTGCCCACTCTGTATATTAATCACAATTATAGAAGACCAGCACATGAGTGCATGAAGATTAAAGCTCGATGAGTTTCTCCGTAAAGCGTCTCATGCATCTTCGTTTACATTATCTGCATTGTGAAGTCGTTTTCCGGAAATGTGATTTGATTGCAATGCTAATACGTTGACATGGATGAAGATAAAATGAGTAGGCCTAACTGTTCTTGTGCATTTGGAATTGTATGCATGGTTTGGTTTGGTTTGATTGCTTTGGCTCAACTGAATAATTGGGATGAGTGTTTACATTGAAATATTTGTGAACATTTCCGAATCCAAACTAACATTTTAAACAAAGGATTAGCACAAGCAATGTTTACTATGAAAAATGCGGCGGAACAAGTGAAAAAACTAACAACTGACAAGGATCTATAGGCATAGATGGTCTGCATCGCAAATTTCTACATGAAGTGAGATTCTGATCTGAGGTTCTGAGTTTACATGAGAATTCCTAGGTTTTCGCTTTATTTGTTGAGACATTGGATATGATTGTGTTCCTTCCAGTGTCGACCGTCTTAGACTCCTTCAAATAGGTCCTTGTCAGTTGTTAGTTTTTTCACTTGTTCCGCCGCATTTTTCATAGTAAACATTGCCTGTGTTAATCCTCTGAACATGTCTCAATCCGCCTCCGAGTACAAACCAAATTCTGATCTTAAACTTCACGCCGCACGGACGAAACGGTTACCTTTGAAGCAATGTTTAATCTATAATGTAGGCATCTCCATTCTCCAGGGGATAGATCGCCTCCAGAAATGAGATTTTCCTCCCAGAAAATGTCGAGAGCTTGGGATTCTTTTACATCTGTATTGAATCACAAGAACGGTTTCATCATTTATGAAAGAAGTTTTAGTAATAGTATGAACGGTCATCACACAACAGGGCTGTTTTTAAGGAATTTTTAGAACTGCACAACCTCTTCCTTTCCTTTCCATCCTCCATGGCAAATTACTTAAAATCGCAGAACAATAACCATTTTTGCTAGTTTTAACTGTACAGAAGTGATTCTACAACTGCACAAATTCATTTAGAACTGCACGTTTTGTGTACAACTGCACGTTAAAAAGCACTGTCACACAAATAATGACCGGACAAAAAGGTGTCGCCGCTGTGTGCCATCATGCCGGAACGACCGTTTGCCTTCCCCAAACCTGACCCCACCCCTCCCCAAAGCAGGTGGACTAGAAAAAACACTGCTTTTGAAAGTTAACATTTTAAATAAAAAAAGAAGCACAGACTTCATCCTTGAAGCAAGGACCACACCATGCAGTATATATATATATCAGGGGAGTCGAACAAGTATGATAAAGTATAGCTTTCGAATGCTTATATATACAGTTCCCGCGGGGTTGCACGCACTGGGAGCGCTTCTGAAAGGCTTTTGCTGCGAGAAGCGTTTTATAGTTGTCAGTAGTTTAGTTGTCAGATACAATACAATACAATACAATAGTTAATCAAAGAAATTTTAGGTAAACGTATACTGCCCGTTTATCGTTGAAAGAACGTGCAGAACGTAACTAAAACGTTTGATGTACACGCTCGCGAAATCTTCCATATTAGATAATTCGAGGATCGAACGGTTGCTCGGGTCTGCCCTGACCTCTCACGAAGGTATGACTCTATACGCGAAACTTCCCCAAAACCCGGAGTGGACCATTGGAAGGGGTTGGGGACACGACAGCTCGGTCTACCGTTAGTGAGGTCGTCGGATTGCTTGTCGGTCTCTCGGTTATGGAGAGGGGGTAGTGAACATGGTATAGTGAGGGCGAGCGAGCGGTGACCTTGACCGCGGCAGCTGTGATTCCTCCGACCGCCCGTCCCAACCTTCCCAACCTTCTCAACCGTCTCAACCTTCTCAACCTTCATCTTCAGCCACATACGATGCTGGTCGCGATATTAGCGACAGCGACGGCGACGGCGACGGCGACGGCGACGGCGACAACGCAGTTATTGCAACTGCGTCGTTTACACTGCAGCAGCAGCAGCAGCAGCAGCAGCAGCAGCAGCTGTCTAACCGCTACGTTGTTGTTTGGCGTTGCGTCTGCTGCTTTATGGGTGACCGTCCCCCGGTTGTTTAACACGTGTGCCACCGTGGCTGTGGCTGCAGTGGCGGTGGCCGTGGCGTCGACAAGACAAATTGATTATATTAACTGGAGGATCGATGGGGAGGCGTCGTGTCGTGGCAGTTGTAATTTCGACGGCATTTAGCCGCATAAAGACACGTGGTCGTCGTCGTCGCCGACTTCTTTATATATTATGGCCCGAGAGCTGAAGACGGCGTATAGCGTCAGAAAGCAAGGAAAACGACGAAGAAGAAGAAGAGGAAGAAGAGGAATAAGAAGCATTGTATTGTCTCGTTGACCGATGACTTTGTGGGGCGCAGATATTTAAAGATTTTCTATTAGAGATCCACAGACTGGGTATTTTATAATATATATATATATATATATATATATATATACAGCGACGCTCTTCATGAAGTCGCCCTGCATGCAGTGACCATGGAGAATGCCTACACCTATAGAGAGACTGCACACACACACACACACACACACACACACACACACACACACACACACACACACACACACACACACACACACACACACACACACACACACACACACACACACACACACACACACACACACACACACACACACACACACACACACACACACACACACACACACACACACACACACACACACACACACACACACACACACACACACACACACACACACACACACACACACACACGCGCGCGCACACACACACACACGCACACACACGCATATATATATATATATATATATACGTATATATATACAGCGACGCTCTCCCTGAAGTCGCCCTGCAGTGACCATGGAGAATGCCTACACCTAGAAAGACTGCATATATATATATATAATTTTATATATATATATATATTGTCTGCATGTACCGCATTCTCTTTGGGGATGACGTGCCACCAGACACTCGCCTGACTATCACAAGCTCAACATCGCTGTCTAGCAGTAGATCCTTGTGAATGTATTTTTTACATTCACACCATGCAGTACAGCATTCTCGCCACATCACCGGTGTCTTGTATAAGTCGAACATCGCTGCAGTCTGTAGCAATAGATCTTTGTGAATGTACTTTTTATGTGGGACACCGTGCAGTATTCTCGCCACATCGGTGTCTGTAATGATCAGTTGGTCGTTAATAGCTAGTCGGCGCAAAGTGACAGTCGCCAATTGAACGAATCACGTTTACTGGCCACCAGATGTCGACAGGAAACTTCATTCAGGAACGAACAAAATGGCTGCTATACCAACGTATACCCCAAAAAGTCTGAGTTAGTATAGGCTAATTCTATTCTGCGGCTTTCTGCCTTGCTATTAAAAATTTTGCTGTTAGTGCAAAATGGCTAAAGCAGTGTGTATAGGCTGTACATCGATGTTTGTGTTTCCTGCAAGATGATTGGTCTGTTGAGAGTTAACTGAAGACCAATCAGCGTTTTGCTCTTCGAATTAGATGGAGTCTTGTGTTAGTTTCCGTTCAGAGTCCACAAGGGTCCAATTTGATGCGCATGGAACGGCTCCATTAGGAATACATTTTATATGGCAAGATAGGCTCTTATAGTCACAGTTTAAAAAGAGCAAACTGTAAATAACACTGCATTGGCATTAATTTGGTCCGTATACATGTATTACAATATTACCCTATTATCCGATGTATACAGTATACAGTATAGGTAAAGGTCTATACCTTATTGGTTCATATGTACCATTTGTGGGGCGCGGTGGTGTAGTGGGTATGTTCGTTGCCCTGCAGCCGAAGGGTTGCAGGTTCGAATCCGCCTCAAGCCGCCTCGTATAAGAACCTTGTGCAAATCCTTCGCTCGCAGTTGCTCAGCGCTTCGGCGTGAAACTCCAATTCAGTGTCCGCGCTGTATACTATAGTCGGGAGCGCTGCTGTGCATAAACTCGAAGGAGCGCTATAATAGCAGGTGCACATGCATAGGTTACCAATCTTACCTTTCAGTTGTTTTTCTGTAAATGAGAATGATTTGAGAATCCAATTCTGCTTCCTCTTCTTCTCATGATGAGCTTTCATGCTTTTGTTCATGAACTAATGCTTGTTTGCCTGAAACCGTTGAACTGTTTACACACTACACAAACTTGTTTATTTATCAGTAATGCTTGTTGCTTCTATCTAATTCCTATGTATACAGTAACTGTACTCTGATTCAAATACATAATTTTATGTACATCAGGTGGACATGTACGCTGACAGGGTACTAGAAGACTGTTTGTATCCATGGGCAACTGCTGCAAAACGAAGCCAAAACTGTCTCGCTGAAGCGTATAGGCTACGTTGGCACTTCATCGCTCCGCGGCAGTGACTGTGGCTAGCAGACATTCATTTCGAGACACAATAATATTATGTAGGCTTATCGCATGTGTTCATCAATGGTGATACGACGCAGGAAGGAACAATGAAGTTAAACAGCATAGAACCGGGTTAGTCCTGAAATGAACGGCGAAGGTTAGTCCTGAAAAGTGTCCTGTTAATGGAAGGCTGCTGCATGTCGTGTCTTTTGACAAATCTCTCTATGCACTTATACAGATGTGGTACACGATTGGTGTAAGCAAGTGTGTTCCATTCATCCATATACTGAAATAGTTCAACCACGATTTTCGACCGGGTGACTTTAAAAAAGAATGAGAATGGGAAACTTTCATGAGATTTTGGTCGGATGACAAAAAAGGTCGTCAGAAATTTTGGCGGATGAAAATGGGAAATTTCCTCCGGACTCTTCAGCCCCCAAAACTGAAATCCTGGCGCCCCCACTGGTAGACCAACTAAAGTTTTTTTAAAATACCGACTCAACCTAGTTTGGCGCAACACACTAAGCTCACAGGCGGAGACCTGGGCCGAGAATTGGGAGGGGGGGACGGAAAGACGCGAGATTTTCCGGAAAATTTCTGACGACCGGCGAAATCTGGAAAAAAGTTGATGACCTTTTTTTAGTCATCCGCCCAAATGCCGACGAAAATTTCTGTTTTCGCCGCCAAAAAAGTTGATGACCTTTTTTAGTCATCCGCCCAAATGCCGACGAAATTTTCTATTTTCGCCGCCAAAAAGTTGATGACCCTTTTTTAGGCATCCGCCCAAATGCGGACGAAAATTTCTGTTTTCGCCGCCAAAAAAGTTGATGACCTTTTTTTAGTCTTGACGCTCAACGATTGGGGGGACAAATGCATGGGCCGTCCCCCCAACACTTTTATTGGGGGGACCGTCCCCCCTGTCCCACCCCTAGATCTCCGCCCATGACTAAGCTTATTATCTCGACCAAATTAAGACTATTGCAAATGACCGTGCACGCTGCAGCAGGTTCGGAACCACTTTCCCCAAAGACAAACTGCATGCGTGGATCGATTCGAATCCGAGCTTTCAAGTCACCAAACGCAACGAGAAATAATGATATATTAATGTCCGAAGCATAGACGTTCAAACTGATTAAGTTATCTGTCTCTGTCGACTAGACAGCATGTGCTATAATTATAGAGAGCGAAGCGACCAATATATTCGTCCCATGAACAGCGATGAATAAATGAATCCTCCATATATGGATCGGGTCGCTCCGTAGCAGATCGTTTATCACCCATTCCTGCACGCAGCAGAATCGAGGGGAAAGACGACGGTTTGTTTCTGACAGTGAATTTATGCAGCGCTATAGTCTACATCTCCACTGGTTGTCGTTCAATAGCCGTGAATTTCATCAGTATACGTGAAGAAATTGTGATGCTGAAACTCGGAATATTCAGAGGATTAGTTGCTGGTGTCACGAAATATAGTATCCCCCGTATTGATCGTATCCCCCCAAATGAAGAAAAGTCGATAAAGCCACTTCCGCGTGCATTTATTTTTGCAAATTAATTTTCATCTGCTTTGTTTTGAACAATGACACTAACAGGTATGCTTATTCGTACTAGAAAATTTGTTTTGCTTTGGTTTTAGAGCACTTAGGCTACAACTTTTAAAACACTTAAAAACACTCAGAGTTATACTAAATAAATTCGAGTTGCCTTTCTCTGAACATTGCTTAGGACACTTAAAGCAATTAGAGTCACTTCAAATTTTGATTAAAGCACAATTTTTTCAATTATACGCACTTTCAAAAAAGGGGATAGACTGATTCATCCTCCCGGATAGTTTAGACCGGTTAATTCCATCCGGAGCCTGAAGAGATAGATTAATTCATCCCCCGAATAGCTTTCAGGGTGGATACTCCGTTTCGTGTCACCGGTCAAACGCTGGTGCAGTTTGGCTATTAAAAGAAGCGAGAATTATTGGCAGTTATGCGAAAAGAAATCGTTCACCAAACTGATCTAATCTGCTTACAAAACTTCATCGACTGTCATGCCGCAGTCGCCGCTCAATTATAGCCTACATAAGCAGCGTTCTCTGTCAGCTAATGTTCAGACTAATAGGGTGTTTTGGGGCAAGCTGACGGGAGGGGTAAGATTATTGCTGCGCTATAAAATTATAATGCGGGGCAGGGAAACAGTCTAAGCGCTAACGGAATCGCTCCCTCTTCCGCCAGCACCATTGCGCATATGAACACAGAGATATCAAGACCGGCCGACCGGCTAAGGAAGCTATATTTCAGGCGAGTTAAGCGGATTCTAATAAGAACACCTCGAACTATAATGATACTGAGATCGCCAGGAACATATAAGACCTTCTAGAATTGCCTGGGGTGCACGGGCCAATTAAATATTATGCATCGTATGCAGAGTTTAGCTTTGATCTCGAAACCTCTTGATCGTCTTAGAGCAAAGCTGCTTCGGGCGCTACATTAATCATCTCATCACGTGAAACAGGGATGCAAGAACGACGTTGTATAGCTGCACTTAATAATGATTTTTTTTCAACTTTGTGTACATAGGCCTAATTGTCAACAGTTGCGCAACTGGGCCCGTATGCACATGAGCGCATAACTCGTATATTTGGCTTAAATCTGGCCTATACAGGAATACTGGGTTATTTCCGTATGCACGGCTTGAGATTAGCGAATTAAACTAGGTATAACGTTATTCCAACTTCGAGGTAGGTTTAAGCCGGCTACTCCCATTGTGAACAATAGACGGCCGACTTTCGCTGGACAGCGCGAACAATAGGCATCCGTCCGATATTTCCCTACGGGCCGCTCTAGGTCTGATTCTGTTTACCCCACGCTGCCAACGATCTATTGAATTGGGGGAAGAGCAAGCGTCATGCATCGTCGGGTTCAAGGAATGTGTAGATTAGTTATTCTCGTTGCTATTTTTTCTCGTGCATATGGATACATTCCAATGGTTATATCGGGAATTACTAAGTCGCGTTTAGGCACTATATGTGATTACCTTATGCCGTGCCCTGTGCATACCAGCCCTGTTACAGTCTCGTGTTGATATGTCGATCTACATGTATAGTTGTGGATCTATCTTTGAAAACCATGCATGCAGGATAGAAACAACCGACATACATGTAGGCCTATCTGCACCGCTACTAAGGCGGGTGTCGTCTGGGTCGAGAACTGGAAGGTGGAGGGATCAGATGAGACAGTTCTTGAAAAGGAGTGTCTTCAGTTTCGAATTAGCCTAAAAGCCCGAGGTGTGATGCAAGGCCGTAGCCAGGATTTTATTTCGGGGGGTGTTTTCCAGAAAAATGTCTGACGACCTATGTTTTAGTCGACATTTTTTTAGTCATCGGATTCTCTTTGAGGACTTTTCGCCTGATAAACCTTCAGCACGGCGTAAATCGATCTAATTTCATGATTTTTTCTTCAGAAATCGCGATTTTCTCTTGTTTTTTGCCTGAATGCATTATCTAATTTTTACGTTTTTTTCATTTCGGGAGGTGTTCAAACACCCAAAACACCCCCCTAGCTACGACATTGGCAAATATAAGTTCACAGGTCAAAATTCTGTGTTGCGCGAGAAAGAAGCATGAAGAGAAACGATTAAATGTACAAATATTTATGACTACCAAATGTACCATTGATTCCTTCACAGTTTTACGGTCCTATATTCAGTATGCTATTAGTAGTGATATACTAATCGTTTAACACCCAATTCTAGGAACGGCGACTTCTAGGAAAGGCGCCTCTAGGCTTCTAGGCTTCTAGGCCACGCCTACCTAGGCTATAGGCTTCTAGGCTTCTAGGCCACGCCTACCTAGGCTTCTAGGCTACCCCTACCTAGGCTAATAGTGCTTCTAGGCTAGACCTAATTAGCATATAGGCTACCAGCGCACTTCCAGGAACGCCCTACCTAGGCTAATAGCGCTTCTAGGATACACATAATTAACATACAGGCCACTAGACCTCTTCCAGGAACGCCCTACCTGGCTACCAGAGCTTCTAGGCTATACCTAATTAGCATACAGCTCACTAAATCACTTCCAGGAACCTCCTACCTGGCTACAATCGCTTCTAGGCTATACCTAATTACCATAATATTTGCTAGCGCTTCTAGAGCACATCTACTATAGCGGCGCAAGCCCCACTCCGACCAGAAATGACTCAACGGACGCGCCCATCAGCGCATTATGGGAGCTGCACTGGCTTCCACTCCTCGGCACCCTCCCCACCATTCATTCAAATTTCAATTCCTCACATGTAAACTGAACCCTACTTAGCCGAGCAAGGCCCACACCAACCCTAAATGACTCAGCATATACTCTCACCCTCCACAACCTTCCACCTCACCCTCCATTCCATCTCCTCCCCCACCCACAATTAGCCATTTTACACACAAGACCGGCCCAAGCAGAGAACTGCGAACCCTAGAGAGCGACCAAGCAGAAGGATAGATCCCATAGGCATGACATCTTTCGCCCTCAGCAGCATTCAACCTCACCCTCCAACCCTCCATTCCACCCCTCCCCACCCACAAATATTCATTTTACACACAAGAGCAGAACATTATGGAAGCGAGAAACTTAGAGAGCGACCAATCAGAAGGCTATACCCCATAGGCATGGCATCTTTCACCCTCCACAGCATTCAACCTCACCCTCCAACCCTCCATTCCACCCCTCCCCACCAACAAATAAGCATTTTACACACAAGAGCTGAACATTATGGAAGCGAGAAACTTAGAAAGCAACCAATCAGACGGATAGGGCCCATAGGCACGTCATCTTTCACCCTCCACAGCATTCAACCTCACCCTCCAACTCTCCATTACACCCATCCCCACCCACAAATAAGCATTTTACACACAAGAGCTGAACATTATGGAAGCGAGAAACTTAGAGAGCGACCAATCAGAAGTATAGATCCCATAGGCATGGCATCTTTCACCCTCCACAGCATTCAACCTCACCATCCAACCCGCCCTTCCACCCCTCCCCACCCACAAATATTCATTTTACACACTAGAGCTGAACATTACGGAAGCGAGAAACTTAGAGAGGGAGCAAACAGGAAGCTATAAACTCTATACATGACAGCTCTCACCCTCCACACGCTGACACATCACCCTCCAACCCTCCATTCCAGCCAGCTCCACACACAAATATTCATTTTACACACAAGAACTGGCCAATCAGAAAGCTTGAAACCTAGTTAGCGACTAATCAGAAGGCGAGAAATCGCACACACACTCCACATCACCCTCCAAACCTCCACGCATTACCTCCACACACACACAAATTTGGCATACATGTATAAAATTTAAGCATCTAGCAACTGCTAAATCCAAGACATGAACTCTTCAGAAGAAGATAAGCCCTACATATTTACCAAAAATATCGCCAATATTCAATATTTTATTCGAAAATATGGATATGACGGAAATATATACAATTAAATTATACTAAATTATGACAACTATTCAGCAGTTCTTACAATACTAAGCAAACTATAGCAGACAAGTGCCATTTTTCTTCTATATTTCTTCTATATTTCTTACATTTCAAACAAGTACAAACCCAAAAACCGAAGGAACGCTCAGACGGCCTTCGCCAATATAGCTTTCTTTCTACATTTCAAGCACTCACAATCTTAGAAACCAACGAATTGCTCACCCTTCCTTTCGGAAGATGGTAATATTTCTTATTTCCTTGCACACACGAACTCAAAAACCGACGAATTGCTCACCCTTCCTTTCGGAAGATGGTAACATTTCTTATTTCCTTGCACACACGAACTCAAAAACCGACGAATTGCTCACCCTTCCTTTCGGAAGATGGTAATATTTCTTATTTCCTTGCACACACGAACTCAAAAACCGACGAATTGCTCACCCTTCCTTTCGGAAGATGGTGACATTTCTTATTTCCTTGCACACACGAACTCAAAAACCGACGAATCGCTCACCCTTCCTTTCGGAAGATGGTAACATTTCTTATTTCCATGCGCACACGAACTCAAAAACCGACGAATTGCTCACCTTTCCTTTCGGAATATGGTGACATTTCTTATTTCCTTGCACACACAAACTCAGAAACCGACGAATACTTCAACCTTCCACTCCCAAGATGGCGACATTTCTTATTTCCTTGCACACACGAACTCAAAAACCGACGAATCGCTCACCCTTCCTTTCGGAAGATGGTAACATTTCTTATTTCCATGCGCACACGAACTCAAAAACCGACGAATCACTCACCCTTCCTTTCGGAAGATGGTAACATTTCTTACTTCCTTGAGCACACAAACTCAAAAACTGACAAATACTTCAACCTTCCAATCCCAAGATGGCGAAATTTCTTACTTTCTTGCATATACGAACTCAAAAACCGACGAATACTTCAGCCTTCCACTCCCAAGATGGTGACATTTCTCAATTCCTTGCACACGAAAACTCAGAAACTTAAGAACCTTGCAACATTTCACGCCCAAGATGGCGAAATTTCTAACTTTCTTGCGAACACAAACTCAAAACCGACAAATACTTCAACCTTCCAATCCCAAGATGGCGATATTTCTAACTTTCTTGCGAACACAAACTCAAAAACCGACAAATACTTCAACCTTTCGAGTCCAAGATGGCGGCATTTCTTACTTCCTTGCAAACAGAAACCCAAAAATCGATGAATCGGATAGCAGCGCTATCAGCCAGATGCAACATGGCAACCTTTCTACATCATACACACACATACACATACACACACACACACACACACGCACACAAACACACACACATACACATTATTTCTTGTAAGTCTAAGTCCAAATATTCCATATATGCATCTTTCAATTCACAAGATGTCGCATCTTCAATCTTTCACACATATCCATGAAACCAAAATTCATGAAACACACACATTCTTCATATCCCTAGGTGGCGCACTAGCAACATTTATCAAAAATGAACAAACTTCTGCTCCCAAGATGGTGCCTGCGCAACTTTTCCTGTTCGGCCATACCCAAATATCGAATACATACTGCATTTCTCATACTCATAAGGCCATTTATCACACACACAGTCAATTTTTACGCCACAAGGTAATACACAGGCGGTCTTTTACACTAACACATACACACACACACACAGTCAACTTTCCCACTACAAGGTAATACACAGGCAATCTTTTGCACACACACACACGAGAACTCTTAAAATTTGTAAGTTACAGATATATACTTTGACCAATTTTTCTAAATTAAGATAGTAAAGACATACGAAGCAGCGAAGATTGTAATATGTATAAGGCAATTGCACGAAATTCATAGTTACAAAGTAGCAGGAATTGAACATTGGCACAGGCAAAATGATAAGTATGATAGTTGCGCGAGCGAATAGGACTTGGATTTTTCGAAATATTTCAAAGTCAGACGCATGCTATTACCAATATACGAATTCAAACAGGCAAATTTACTAAGTATGAAATGCAGGAATTGCATGGGGAACGATGTAAGAGGCAAAGCGTGGGGGTGGGGAGAGGGGCACATTCTTCAGTCTGTGGAAACAAAGGTGTTCATTGTTTGCAATATGACACCAATTTTGGTAAAGTTAGGTTTGCAGGAAGTCTATTACATGACTTTTTAGGGTTGAGTGTGGTAATTTGGCGAAATATGGGGTGGGGGAGAGTGTGCAGGATTAGATTTTGTGAAAACAAATGATGTGACGCACATGTGATGAGTCATCAATTTGACAAAGTACGATTATAGCGAGCGAAGAATGCAAGTTAGGGTTGCCAGCGGCATATTACAAGGTGAATTAGGTGTAGCGGACACGCGCAACTTGGTCGAAACCTGTATTCGACAAGTCGAAAACGCTAAGTTCCGAAATTTTTGCCGCGCAAATTCGCGCGGCGGCGGTCCCCTTCGTGCGCTGCGGCGGCGGCGGCGCTGCACCCCGTCCCTCTCGGGCGACTTCGGCTCCTGCGGCGTGGTGACGGCTGCAACATGCGCACCCAATTAGATCAAGCTTTGACCCGTACAAGCTAAAGTCGAATACGCCCCGGCACAAATCTTTCAATAATTTCTATACCCCACAATGCGCATGAGCCTTTAGCTTCATACGAGTCAAAGCACGATCGATTGGGAGCGCATGTCGCAGCCGTCGCCTCGCCGCTGGAGCCGGAGTCGCCCGAGTGGGACGGGGCGCAGCGCCGCCGCCGCCGCAGCGCACGAAGGGGACCGCCGCCGCGCGAATTTGCGCGGCAAAAATTTCGGAACTTAGCGTTTTCGACTTGTCGAATACAGGTTTCGACCAAGTTGCGCGTGTCCGCTACACCTAATTCACCTTGTAATATGCCGCTGGCAACCCTAACTTGCATTCTTCGCTCGCTATAATCGTACTTTGTCAAATTGATGACTCATCACATGTGCGTCACATCATTTGTTTTCACAAAATCTAATCCTGCACACTCTCCCCCACCCCATATTTCGCCAAATTACCACACTCAACCCTAAAAAGTCATGTAATAGACTTCCTGCAAACCTAACTTTACCAAAATTGGTGTCATATTGCAAACAATGAACACCTTTGTTTCCACAGACTGAAGAATGTGCCCCTCTCCCCACCCCCACGCTTTGCCTCTTACATCGTTCCCCATGCAATTCCTGCATTTCATACTTAGTAAATTTGCCTGTTTGAATTCGTATATTGGTAATAGCATGCGTCTGACTTTGAAATATTTCGAAAAATCCAAGTCCTATTCGCTCGCGCAACTATCATACTTATCATTTTGCCTGTGCCAATGTTCAATTCCTGCTACTTTGTAACTATGAATTTCGTGCAATTGCCTTATACATATTACAATCTTCGCTGCTTCGTATGTCTTTACTATCTTAATTTAGAAAAATTGGTCAAAGTATATATCTGTAACTTACAAATTTTAAGAGTTCTCGTGTGTGTGTGTGCAAAAGATTGCCTGTGTATTACCTTGTAGTGGGAAAGTTGACTGTGTGTGTGTGTGTATGTGTTAGTGTAAAAGACCGCCTGTGTATTACCTTGTGGCGTAAAAATTGACTGTGTGTGTGATAAATGGCCTTATGAGTATGAGAAATGCAGTATGTATTCGATATTTGGGTATGGCCGAACAGGAAAAGTTGCGCAGGCACCATCTTGGGAGCAGAAGTTTGTTCATTTTTGATAAATGTTGCTAGTGCGCCACCTAGGGATATGAAGAATGTGTGTGTTTCATGAATTTTGGTTTCATGGATATGTGTGAAAGATTGAAGATGCGACATCTTGTGAATTGAAAGATGCATATATGGAATATTTGGACTTAGACTTACAAGAAATAATGTGTATGTGTGTGTGTTTGTGTGCGTGTGTGTGTGTGTGTGTGTATGTGTATGTGTGTGTATGATGTAGAAAGGTTGCCATGTTGCATCTGGCTGATAGCGCTGCTATCCGATTCATCGATTTTTGGGTTTCTGTTTGCAAGGAAGTAAGAAATGCCGCCATCTTGGACTCGAAAGGTTGAAGTATTTGTCGGTTTTTGAGTTTGTGTTCGCAAGAAAGTTAGAAATATCGCCATCTTGGGATTGGAAGGTTGAAGTATTTGTCGGTTTTGAGTTTGTGTTCGCAAGAAAGTTAGAAATTTCGCCATCTTGGGCGTGAAATGTTGCAAGGTTCTTAAGTTTCTGAGTTTTCGTGTGCAAGGAATTGAGAAATGTCACCATCTTGGGAGTGGAAGGCTGAAGTATTCGTCGGTTTTTGAGTTCGTATATGCAAGAAAGTAAGAAATTTCGCCATCTTGGGATTGGAAGGTTGAAGTATTTGTCAGTTTTTGAGTTTGTGTGCTCAAGGAAGTAAGAAATGTTACCATCTTCCGAAAGGAAGGGTGAGTGATTCGTCGGTTTTTGAGTTCGTGTGCGCATGGAAATAAGAAATGTTACCATCTTCCGAAAGGAAGGGTGAGCGATTCGTCGGTTTTTGAGTTCGTGTGTGCAAGGAAATAAGAAATGTCGCCATCTTGGGAGTGGAAGGTTGAAGTATTCGTCGGTTTCTGAGTTTGTGTGTGCAAGGAAATAAGAAATGTCACCATATTCCGAAAGGAAAGGTGAGCAATTCGTCGGTTTTTGAGTTCGTGTGCGCATGGAAATAAGAAATGTTACCATCTTCCGAAAGGAAGGGTGAGCGATTCGTCGGTTTTTGAGTTCGTGTGTGCAAGGAAATAAGAAATGTCACCATCTTCCGAAAGGAAGGGTGAGCAATTCGTCGGTTTTTGAGTTCGTGTGTGCAAGGAAATAAGAAATATTACCATCTTCCGAAAGGAAGGGTGAGCAATTCGTCGGTTTTTGAGTTCGTGTGTGCAAGGAAATAAGAAATGTTACCATCTTCCGAAAGGAAGGGTGAGCAATTCGTCGGTTTTTGAGTTCGTGTGTGCAAGGAAATAAGAAATATTACCATCTTCCGAAAGGAAGGGTGAGCAATTCGTTGGTTTCTAAGATTGTGAGTGCTTGAAATGTAGAAAGAAAGCTATATTGGCGAAGGCCGTCTGAGCGTTCCTTCGGTTTTTGGGTTTGTACTTGTTTGAAATGTAAGAAATATAGAAGAAATATAGAAGAAAAATGGCACTTGTCTGCTATAGTTTGCTTAGTATTGTAAGAACTGCTGAATAGTTGTCATAATTTAGTATAATTTAATTGTATATATTTCCGTCATATCCATATTTTCGAATAAAATATTGAATATTGGCGATATTTTTGGTAAATATGTAGGGCTTATCTTCTTCTGAAGAGTTCATGTCTTGGATTTAGCAGTTGCTAGATGCTTAAATTTTATACATGTATGCCAAATTTGTGTGTGTGTGGAGGTAATGCGTGGAGGTTTGGAGGGTGATGTGGAGTGTGTGTGCGATTTCTCGCCTTCTGATTAGTCGCTAACTAGGTTTCAAGCTTTCTGATTGGCCAGTTCTTGTGTGTAAAATGAATATTTGTGTGTGGAGCTGGCTGGAATGGAGGGTTGGAGGGTGATGTGTCAGCGTGTGGAGGGTGAGAGCTGTCATGTATAGAGTTTATAGCTTCCTGTTTGCTCCCTCTCTAAGTTTCTCGCTTCCGTAATGTTCAGCTCTAGTGTGTAAAATGAATATTTGTGGGTGGGGAGGGGTGGAAGGGCGGGTTGGATGGTGAGGTTGAATGCTGTGGAGGGTGAAAGATGCCATGCCTATGGGATCTATACTTCTGATTGGTCGCTCTCTAAGTTTCTCGCTTCCATAATGTTCAGCTCTTGTGTGTAAAATGCTTATTTGTGGGTGGGGATGGGTGTAATGGAGAGTTGGAGGGTGAGGTTGAATGCTGTGGAGGGTGAAAGATGACGTGCCTATGGGCCCTATCCGTCTGATTGGTTGCTTTCTAAGTTTCTCGCTTCCATAATGTTCAGCTCTTGTGTGTAAAATGCTTATTTGTTGGTGGGGAGGGGTGGAATGGAGGGTTGGAGGGTGAGGTTGAATGCTGTGGAGGGTGAAAGATGCCATGCCTATGGGGTATAGCCTTCTGATTGG
Organism: Lumbricus terrestris; assembly: GCA_949752735.1. NCBI lineage: Eukaryota > Metazoa > Annelida > Clitellata > Crassiclitellata > Lumbricidae > Lumbricus > Lumbricus terrestris. Next base: position 23,061,016 of record OX457045.1, on the reverse strand, counting down.
TCGCTCTCTAAGTTTCTCGCTTCCATAATGTTCTGCTCTTGTGTGTAAAATGAATATTTGTGGGTGGGGAGGGGTGGAATGGAGGGTTGGAGGGTGAGGTTGAATGCTGCTGAGGGCGAAAGATGTCATGCCTATGGGATCTATCCTTCTGCTTGGTCGCTCTCTAGGGTTCGCAGTTCTCTGCTTGGGCCGGTCTTGTGTGTAAAATGGCTAATTGTGGGTGGGGGAGGAGATGGAATGGAGGGTGAGGTGGAAGGTTGTGGAGGGTGAGAGTATATGCTGAGTCATTTAGGGTTGGTGTGGGCCTTGCTCGGCTAAGTAGGGTTCAGTTTACATGTGAGGAATTGAAATTTGAATGAATGGTGGGGAGGGTGCCGAGGAGTGGAAGCCAGTGCAGCTCCCATAATGCGCTGATGGGCGCGTCCGTTGAGTCATTTCTGGTCGGAGTGGGGCTTGCGCCGCTATAGTAGATGTGCTCTAGAAGCGCTAGCAAATATTATGGTAATTAGGTATAGCCTAGAAGCGATTGTAGCCAGGTAGGAGGTTCCTGGAAGTGATTTAGTGAGCTGTATGCTAATTAGGTATAGCCTAGAAGCTCTGGTAGCCAGGTAGGGCGTTCCTGGAAGAGGTCTAGTGGCCTGTATGTTAATTATGTGTATCCTAGAAGCGCTATTAGCCTAGGTAGGGCGTTCCTGGAAGTGCGCTGGTAGCCTATATGCTAATTAGGTCTAGCCTAGAAGCACTATTAGCCTAGGTAGGGGTAGCCTAGAAGCCTAGGTAGGCGTGGCCTAGAAGCCTAGAAGCCTATAGCCTAGGTAGGCGTGGCCTAGAAGCCTAGAAGCCTAGAGGCGCCTTTCCTAGAAGTCGCCGTTCCTAGAATTGGGTGTTAAACGATTAGTATATCACTACTGCTATTCAGTGCAGTCAGCCGATTGTTGGTTAAAAACTTTAATGGAAGAGAGATCTGTGGTCTTGATGAACAATATCCGGAATTTGAACATAAAACGCAGCAGTTCTAAACAACGTTCTAAGCGATGTCAGTGTCACTAATGGTTCTGTCCTTCCCACCCCATTGTCTCGCATCTAACTAACCCTCTCTGATTTGCCATTATATATCGGATCCCTATTCCCTACTCGTTTTCTCTCATCTGTTAATTCCTTGGTCATTTCTTTCTCCTGGATCAAAGTTCCCTCTTTTCGCTTCCTTGTCCGCTCTCTCTTTCCATCATCTTCGTTACTTGTCCTAAATTCCTAATTTAAAACTAAACTCATCTTTCCAATGTTTAGGTCACAATCGATCTGTCGTTGTTTTACTGTTCGATTCTTCGATCGAGTTATCTTTCGAATCTGATCCTGTCTGTCTGTCTGTCTGTCTGTCTGTCTGTCTGTCTGTCTGTCTGTCTGTCTGTCTGTCTGTCTCTGTCCCTCACTGTCTGAATCGTTTGCTCGTCAATTTGTTCTTTAGTCTCTATTTTTCATGGCCCCTCAGTTTCTCTCTCTGTGTCTCTCTTTCTCTATCTGTCTCTTTCTCTCTGTCTCTCTCAGAGTCTCTCTGTCTTTCTCTGTCTCTATGTCTCTCTGTCTCTCTCTCCCTCCTTGCTCTCTCCTTATTTGTCCCTCTCTGTCTGCCTATCTACATGTACATCCTCATTATATTCTCAATTATCTGTCTGCATATCTTCACGTCCAGTCTCTTCGTTCATTCGTTCGTCCATTCCTTCGTCCACTTGTCCATCCATCAATCCGTCCATTCGTCCGTTCATTCATTTTTCCTTCAGTCCATTTGTCCATCTGTCCATGCGGCCATCCATTCATTTGTCCGTTTATCCATTTGTCCATCCGTCCATTTGTCCGTTTATCCATTTGTCCTTCCGTCCATTTGTCCGTTTATTCATGTGTCCTTCCGTCCATTCGTCCGTTTATCCATTTGTCCTTCCGTCCATTTGTCCGTTTATCCATTTGTCCTTCCGTCCATTTGTCCGTTTATCCATTTGTCCATCCGTCCATTCGTCCGTTTATCCATTTGTCCTTCCGTCCATTTGTCCGTTTATCCATTTGTCCTTCCGTCCATTTGTCCGTTTATCCATTTGTTCTTCCGTCCATTTGTCCGTTTATCCATTTGTCCTTCCGTCCATTTGTCTGTTTATCCATTTGTCCTTCCGTCCATTTGTCCGTTTATCCATTTGTCCTTCCGTCCATTTGTCCGTTTATCCATTTGTCCTTCCGTCCATTTGTCCGTTTATCCATTTGTTCTTCCGTCTATTTGTCCGTTTATCCATTTGTCCTTCCGTCCATTTGTCTGTTTATCCATTTGTCCTTCCGTCCATTTGTCCGTTTATCCATTTGTCCTTCCGTCCATTTGTCCGTTTATTCATTTGTCCTTCCGTCCTTTGTCCATCCGTCCATTCGTCCATTTATCCATTTGTCCTTCCGTCCTTTTGTCCATCCGTCCATTCGTCCGTTTATCCATTTGTCCTTCCATCCTTTTGTCCATCCGTCCATTCGTCTGTTCATTCGTCTGTCCATTTATCCATTTGTCCTTCCATCCATTTGTCCATCCGTCCATTCGTACGTTTATCCATTTGTCCTTCCGTCCTTTTGTCCATCCGTCCATTCGTCTGTCTGTCGCAGAGCTGATGTCGAATCACCATCGTCGTCTTCCATGTTGTCGGTCATTACGATGCAATCTCTGTCGTCAATTATGACGTCTGTCGGACACAGCAGCAGCGACGACAGATCGATTATCGTCGTCGCTCAGCTGATGATGGTATTAACGGCGAAATAATGCGCTATAGAAATGGCCGATGATCATCTGACAAACAGCAGAGAAATCATTTCCACCCATTTCGGCCAATTAAATGCTGAACGTTCGATGTAACCGTGAAACGAGCATTCAACAACGAGAACAATGTCTTCTCATCCTATAGATACAGAGACAGATATCTATCTATCTATCTATCTATCTATCTATCTATCTATCTATCTATCTATCTATCTATCTATCTATCTATCTATCTATCTATCTATCTATCTATCTATCTATCTATCTATCTATCTATCTATCTATCTATCTATCTATCTATCTATCTATCTATCTATCTATCTATCTATCTATCTATCTATCTATCTATCTATCTATCTATCTATCTATCTATCTATCTATCTATCTATCTATCTATCTATCTATCTATCTATCTATCTATCTATCTATCTATCTATCTATCTATCTATCTATCTATCTATCTATCTATCTATCTATCTATCTATCTATCTATCTATCTATCTATCTATCTATCTATCTATCTATCTATCTATCTATCTATCTATCTATCTATCTATCTATATCTATATCTATATCTGTCTGTCTGTCTGTCTGTCTGTCTGTCTGTCTGTCTATCTGTCTATCTGTCTATCTATCTATCTATCTATCTATCTATCTATCTATCTATCTATCTATCTATCTACCTATCTATCTATCTATCTATCTATCTATCTATCTATCTATCTATCTATCTATCTATCTATCTATCTATCTATCTATCTATCTATCTATCTATCTATCTATCTATCTATCTATCTATCTATCTATCTATCTATCTATCTATCTATCTATCTATCTATCTATCTATCTATCTATCTGCTCCGTAACTTTATTACGTCGTGCATTTTGGGGAATTACTTTGCCGACATCCACTTCTGCCTACTATTCTTTCGAAACAGTGAAAATTATTAGGCCTACTATACGCTTTGATAAGCCACATAACTTGTATCATTGCGGTTGGACTGGGAGTGCCTCTTAGTAGGCTTCTTGAAAAGGGTGCAATGTAAGCCATTGAAATGACTGAATGAATGAAAAATTTACCTAGAAAACTAAGTTGAAACATCTTCTTTGCGATCAGACTTTTACATCAAAACAGTGTTTTGCTAATGAAGATAGTTTGTTTAGATGATTCCCATCTATCACAAAAATTGCTTTCCTCTTTCCTCATCTTTGTCATCAGCTTCTATTGAGAATTGTATAAGAAACCTCCAGCCTACCATTTTCATATGCATTTGATAAATTATTTGATAAAGTAGAATGCATATTATTTATAAACAAAACGACCTTACTATAACTTTATTTTGGTTCAAATAAATTTTTATATCATTTTCAACGGCCGGTCCACAAATTAGGCAACGTGTATACATGTATAAATTACAATTGTATTGTATATACAATATTGTATATGCCAGTATGTCGCGTTATAACTTCGTATGGAGTTTGTTCATGTTGGAGATTGTGTGCCAATAAAATCTTTAAAAGTTGCACGCAGAGAAGACCTCTGCCATATTGGACGCCCATGGACGCCCATGGTCCAACGGCTCTATATCCGGCCCTGCTCACATCTGTACAATACTGGCGATCTCTTCAACTCCTCTTTGGATTTTCTATATAATTCGTGCAATTAAACTAAGACACAAACAATTGTTGATCTACAACTCCAAACGTTTAGGCTAATCTAGCTTAACACACAATATCCCAGACTATAATTATATAGGCTGTAGTATAAATTGAAACAAGACAAGATTGAGTTGTAAAGTCATCGTTACAGGGGCGCAGTATCAGTATCAAATTCCCTTAATAAATAAATCAATGCACAAACACACACGCGCTCACGCACATTATTATTACGTGTGATTAGATATATTTTATAAATATAATATAATATGTATTTAATGGAGACGCTAAACTGCTGAAGGCGCTATGTGGAATTGAAGGTAGGTGTTGTTGCTATGTGAATATATAGCTGACGTTGATTACCATGCAGATCCGTTCGAAGACCTTACTAAACGCCTAATACTAATGAGACCCGACCCGATCTCCCTCCCTACCGACCACCCTCCCCCCAGTCACTACCCTATTCCTTCCATTTCTCAGATGCATTCATTAGCATCGAAACGAACATCTGCAGGCAACTCAGATCCATGCTGAGCACACTGCGCATGCGCGTTCGTCTCCGCCTCCTTGCGACGACGGAACGAACGACAACTGAGCGATAATGACGGAAAATAACCGGAGACATTACATCGATACATATCCGTGTATGCACTCTGTCCTCCCACGAGCAGGCTTGAGTAGAAGGAATAGGAGGAGAATGGGGACGAGGAGGAGGACGAGGAGGGGAGGAGGCGAGGAGGAGTGGGAGGAGGAAGTGGAGGACGAGGAGGAGGAGGAGGACGAGGAGGGGAAAAGGAGGAGGAGTGGAAGGACGAGGAGAAGGAGGAGGAGAAGGGAGAGGAGGAGGAAGAGGAGGAGAGAAGGAGACCATTACTCGGTCCATCAGGGACTGATGTGGGAGTGAGGATTTGTATCGGATTGGTGATGCTGTTGATGGTAGTTAAAGGGAAAAATAGACCGGATACAGATCAGGTGAACAGCTGGTTTCCGACGCAAATCCTCGTCTGCAGCCAAAAGCCCTAAAGAGCGAAAAGATGTCGCATGCAGAATAATGTTGATACAGCGGCGCTGACGATGAGGCAACGACGGGTGAGGAGTAACTGTTGATGCCTCGTATGTCGGTCGAGGGAACATTCGGACATCGATACGCAACAGACGACAAACGATGGACACTGCATTGGAGGGGGACTGAGGGAGAAGGAGAGAGTCAGACAGACAGACAGACAGACAGGCAGGCAGACAGACAGGCAGACAGACAGACAGGCAGACAGACAGACAGGCAGACAGGGAGTCAGACAGACAGACAGGCAGACAGACAGGCAGACAGACGGTGAGACAGGCAGACAGGCAGATAGACGTGGAGAGTCATACAGACAGAGAGGGAGAAGCTATTTTATCTGTCTGTTGTCAAATCGAAAAAAGGCATCCTATAAGACGATTGCAAACGCAGGACTTGATGGAATCCGGCGAAAGACGGCTTAGAGGGAGAGATGGGCTGCAGAGAGAAACAGTCAAACAGACAAAGAGAAATAGAGAGACAGTCAGAGAGAGAGATAGAGAGAGAGAGACAGAGAGAGAGAGATGAGGCACTTAGACGTAATACGAGACGGAAGACTGCATCGTTGGCAATCTGCCAATCTACTAAAGTTGACATCACGGTTCTTAAACCGAGTACTCAACCACCCACCTGCTCATCATCTCAACGACCACCTGCAGCAGTATCCGATGTTTTCCAGATTATAGCCTACCACTCATCCACGGAGACCAACGTTGCGAGAAAAACAGCCGTGCCTTAGGTCGTTGCATTCGTTGCACAGCGCGGAGGAATAATTCCATGATTATGACGTTGCCTTGGAAGTTTATGATGAGCAATTAATGATGTCGACTCTTCACTCAACTGTGCTGCAGTCTATAGACGTGCATAAGTTGCATCTCATAATAAATCAGACTGTAATTATTAGAAAGACTTTCTTGACAGTCGTCTCTGGCATCGTTTGGCAGATTTGTTCTTTTGTTATTGAATGTTATAAAGCGATATATTAGTATAGTTAAAATGCAATCTGATGACAAGGCCTCTTTCGTAGTTTGAGTTCGACTCATAATGTATGATTGTATGTATGCACGACACTTAATGCATTGTGATGTTCCAACATGTCCTACATAAGACACGCAATACACACGTACATAAACAAAGGCATGCATGCATACATATGCAAATACATACAGGGTGGGCCAAAAAGTAACCTCTTAGTCATTTTGTCAATATTTTGGCCAAAAGTAAGATTTTTCCGTTTTTGAAACAAGCAGCATAATTTAATAAGAAAAATCAGACAGAATAAATGGTGCATCACTCTTAGTGAGTCCGCCCACTTTTTGACTATCCAAACACGTAATGCCTAATGCAGCAAAAACGATTTTGTTAAGACTCATCTCATAATTGTATCATACGCTGTTTAAATGGTTTGCATCTGCGATATGCAGATCAGAAAGACGATGCCTCAAAAACACAGCACAGCAAACAGTCTGCTGCTGCTGCTGCTTCTGCTGCTGCTGCTGTTGCTGCTGTTGCTGCTGCTGCTGCTGCTTTTGCTGCTGATGTTGCTGTTGCTGCTGCTGCTGTTGCTGTTGCTGTTGCTGCTGCTGCTGCTGCTGCTGTTGCTGCTGCTGTTGCTGCTGCTGCTGCTGCTGTTGCTGTTGCTGCTGCTGCTGTTGCTGCTGCTGTTGCTGCTGCTGTTGCTGTTGCTGTTGCTGTTGCTGTTGCTGCTGCTGCTACTGTTGCTGCTGCTGTTGCTGCTGCTGTTGCTGCTGCTGCTGCTGCTGCTGCTGTTGCTTTGACGGCTGAACGACGATGGTCGACTGGATGGTTGGGTCGGTCAGTCGCTGCATACGGTGTAAGAACCTTAAGCAAGTCATTCACACACAATTGCTTAACGTCAACGAAGCTACATGTCTGTCACATAGTGTCAAGTGCACATCTGAAATTTTGAAGGAGGAGGAGCAGGACGAGAAGGAAAATGAGGAGAAGAAGGAGGACGAGGACGAGGAGAAGACGAGGAAGAGGAGGACATGGGGTAGGAGGATGAAAAGAATGAGGAGGAGCAGAATGAGGAGGAGAAAAGAGGAAACGGAGGAGAAGGGAGGACGAGGAGGGGAAGAGGACGAAAGAGAAGAGTGAGAGGACGAGAATAAAGAGGGGAGGTGATAGAGGAGGAAAAAGAGGAAGAGTAGGAGTAGGATGAAGATGAAGAAGCGGATGAGGATGGAGGAAGAGGAGGATGGGGGGCATGAGGAGAAGGAGGAGAAGAAGGAGGAAGCGGAGAAGGAGGTTGAGGAAAAGAAGAAGGAATTGACGGAGGAGAGGGAAGTGAAGGAGGTGAAGAAGAAGAAGAAGAAGAAGAAGAAGAAGAAGAAGGAGGAGGAGAAGAAGAACAAGAACAAGAAGAGGAACAAGAATAAGAAGAACAGCAACAAGAACAAGAAGAAAAGCACGTATAAGAATAAGAAGGATGATGATGAGGGGGAAGGGTGGAGCATCATTTCCAGTCATTCGTTGCGTTGCCTCTCGCTGCTCACTCGGCGTGAGTATTTAATTGTCGAAACCGGGCAGAGCTGACTGAAGCGCGGATCCTCCTCTCGTTTCGCTGTAATTACGTCCTAATGAAACGTGCATTGTGATCGCCGTCCCCGCTGATATTAACGACGCCACGTCTCCCATCTCCCATTCGCTTCCACCGCCTGCAGTACCCTCCTCCTGCTGCTGAATCTGCTGCTGCTGTGGATGCTGTTTCTCCCCTTGGCCCTCTGCCGACGTCATCAGACGTTAATGGATGCTCTCGTTGTTACTAATTCTGCGCCTGTGAACAAATGCAATTAATTAGCATTCGTTAATGGAAGGGACGCGACCTCCCATCAGTCTCCTCATCCTCCTCCTCCGGCTCTTCTCCTCTTCCATCGTCCATCCACCCTGAGGCGGACCGCAGCCTCCATTCTTCCCTCCTACCGTCGTCCTTCCAGCGTCCGTCTGTTTTGATGTCGATGACCGTCGCTCGCTGCATGGCTCCCTCCTGCTCCCAGTCGGCGATGCAACCAACACGATGCAGATTACGGTTACGATTTGACGAGCGACGAATGCGGTGAATCTAGCGCTGGAGCCACAGATGAAAAGTCAACCGGATTGAAAAGGAGAAGGGAGAAAGGAAGGATGAAAAATAAAAAAAATCAACATGAGGAGGTGTATAGGCCTATTGGAAGAGAGTTCATTAGAAAATAAGAGAAATAACATGAGGAGGTGTAGATATATATAGGAAGAGAGATGAAAAACAAGAGAAGCAACATGAGGATGTGTAGGAAGGGATATGAAGAATAAAAGAAGTAAATTGGAGAGGTGTGTATAGGAAGAGAGATCATCAGAAATAAGAGAAGTAACATGAGGAGGTGTAGGAAGAGAGATGAGAATTATGAAAAATAAGATCAAAAGATGCAGGAAAAACATGAGGTGTGGGAGCAGTAAAATCAGAAGAAGAAGGAGGAGGGGAAAGAGATGAAAGGCCTACTTTAATTAAAAATTCCTCATTTAAATTCCGAAGAGAGGTCAAGTAGACGAGAAGTACAGATGCACTGAAATTTGTACGTACGCGGAAAACAGATGAAAAGCTTGAACAGTAAAATTAGGAAGAGAAAGAGACATGGAAAAGTCGGAGCAGTATAGGAGGATGAGATGGAAAAAGATTAGAAGAAGGAGCAGTGAAATTAGAAGGAGAAGGGAAAGAGTTGTGAAGTATGGCAGTGAGAGGAGGAGGAGGAGGAGGACTGAGTAGGAGGAGCATGGTCGGAGTTTATCAGGGGCTAGGGGGCTAAGCCTTCCAAGAAACCCCATAGTCATGTTTTTTACCGTGTAAATGGTCTATTTTTTCGGGCTTAGCCCCTCAAGCACTTCCAACTAATGACTAAAAAGTCATCAACTTTTTCGGCCGGGAAATATATAGTAATTTATTTTCAGGAGATTTTGGCTCGACGACTAAAAAAAGGTCATCAACTTTTTTCCGACCGAAAGAAAAAAATTTCGGCGCCGCACCTTCTGGACCAAGTTTTTAGCCCCTACCCCCGCCCTAAAAACCAGAAACCAAACTCCGCCCATGAGGAGGAGGAGTAGGAGGATGAGAAGGAGAAGGCGTAGGAGGTGCGAGCAAAGAGATGAGATATCGCAGTGCTTAATTAAATAAGTTGATATGGAAAAGAGATGAGAAGCAGAAGCATCAAAATGATGAGACAAGGAAGACTGGCAGAATGTTGACCAGGATAAGATCGAATCGGAAATGGTTGCATGGAGAGTAAAAAAACGAAAGAATTGGTTTAAAAAAGATGAGTTGAAAGGAAGCAGTAGGCGACTAAACACGATGAATACCTTACTGCAAGTATAAGCTATAGCTTAAAATATATATGGAAGTAATCAAGGAATATGAAACGCAGCGAGGTCTAACAGAGCTCTGTCTGTCTGTCTGTCTGTCTGTCTGTCTGTCTCTGTCCCTCTGTATCCATCTCTATGTGTCTGTCTCTGTCTCTTTCTCTCTCTATGTGTGTGCCTGTTTGTCTATCTGTCTCTGTCTCTCTGTCTGTGCGTGTCTTTCTCTGTCTCTGGCTCTCTGTCTGTCTCACTCTAGCTGTCTCTGTCTGTCCCTCTCTGTCTGTCTCTCTCTGGCTGTCTCTCTCTGTCTCCTTGACTCTTTGTCTGTATGTCTGTCTGTATCTGTCTCTGTCTGTCTGTCTCTGTCTGCCTGTCTGTCTGTCTCTGTCTGTGTGTCCGTCTGTCTGTCTCTCTCTCTGTCTGTCTGTCTCTCTCCCGCAGATCATTTTAAAAATCTCAGTTTCTTGGTTGCCGATGCGGCTGCATGCGGTGTTTTTCTGCGTCTATTTGACTCTTCTGTCAATGTGGACCGTTCTCAGTCCGTTCTGTCATGCAGTCCTCGTTTTCAGTCGGCGACATTGAGATACTTGCTCCGTTTCTAGGACGAACAGCAGCAGCTGTCATGCAAGCTGACGTGTCATGTCATGTCTCAAGGAGCGGGACTTGATGTCGTTTCATAACACTTTGATAAATGTTCTTTTCTGATTTGGAGAATGATTCAATGTTTAATTAACGTTTAATGTCTTTCAACAAAGAACTTTGACATGCTGTCATGAAGGCGCGACCCCCACCCCCCAATTTGTTTCGCTCCCACCGACCGATGATCAGGTTCAAATCGTCGCGAGATTTTTTCTTTACATTTCTACATTTCGAACGTATAAGTGCCTTTCCTTTCCCCATAGAATTCCTTTCATTTCTAATTAGACATCATCTTCTGGGAAATCGTTTGTCTGCATGGTAAAGGGCGCTCTGTCGGTAACTAACTACTTACGTGAACCTAAGAATGTGTAGGGCCTAATCTAATCGAGGATGGTCCTTGCCTGATCAAGATCACCCTCCATTGTGTTGGTGAATTCGCGGTGGACAATGTTTGATTTAGTTCCCATGCTTTAGAGTGGAAATTCCGGTTTCGGGGGTTGGAAAATCGTCCCTTTTGGACGGACTTTTTGGCCGACCTTTTGGCGGACGTTTGGGCGGACGGTAGCACCGGCCGCTGAACCGCCGCCGACGACAGCTGCATGTGATCGGTCATTTTTCTGTTTTTTTTAGTCTTCTGTCAAAACCTCTGAAAATTATACCATTTTTGCTACTGAAAAAACTGATGATCATTTTTGGTCTTTGTTTCTCTTTTACCAAAAAATGCATGCACACAAGGGATGTCAATTTAGGGGGAGGACGAATTGTTATAATTTAGTTTTTTCTGGGGAGGGGTAAAATGGTAGGCCTACGCATTTACATACATACAACACAATGTCATCTCGATTTTTCCTGGGAATTTCAGAAACGTCTAGATTAGGCCTAAACACTGCGCTGTGGAGTAAAACCTCGCGACCTCCAAATGACTCCCGTGTTATTGAAGATTTCAAGGAAGAGAGAAAGCATGCAATAATTTTTCTACAGTCGCCTGCCTCTTATTTTTGCACTGCAGTCAGTTTTTCTACAGTGGCTCATTTGCCATTTCTTCGACGCGTCCATGAGTCCAACGTGGATGCTTGAGCAGAGCAGGAGTAGGCACCGTGCTTTCTCCTGTTCTATGACATTCATTAGCAGGTCACGCGACCTGTGAGGCTGTGAGAGGCAGATGCCTCCATGAGGACTACTGTTATCGATCTGTTTTACATAACATCAGCCTCCAGACGTCGGAAGAAAAAATGCAAGCTATATGCTCTTCACCTAATAGTTAGTTTCTGATGACGTATTCATATAGTATAAAGCAATTTATACCATAGAGCCTATGGTATAAATGTATAAATTACTTTATTCCAAAATTTGAATTCGTCATCAGAAACTAACTATATAAGACTGATATCTCTTAGTATATAGGCTTAGATGTAGGACTGGTTGTAATTGTAAAGCACAAATTATTATCTGTTATTCAACCCCTTATTGAGAGACTATATTGAAAGCGGCTAACAGGTTGTAGAATGTATAGAGTCACCAATGGTGTCTGGCAATGGCGAGTAAGGACTATTGCTCTAACTCACACCTCACTCATCCTATACATTCTATTGCATGTTCCCCTCCCTACTAACGCTTGCTATAATTTTTACAAAAGCGAAACCTGCCACTCAATTTATAGTTATTTTTTTGACCGATGTAGAAATGTTTTCACAGGATAAGGACGTCACCACCTGGAAAATAACCGAATTTATTTTTAAAATTCATCAAGATCCGTCGAATCATGCCTTGGTACTATTTCCCTAGTAAACATAGATCTATATTGTTATATCTTGCTACTATTCTCCCTAGTAAGGAGATTGTTGTTATCTCTTGCTACTATTCTCCCTATATATATTAAACCTATTGTTATC
>OX457045.1:23021143-23046143 GCA_949752735.1 Lumbricus terrestris | reverse complement strand
GGAATGGATTTCCAGTTGTTGATGCAGAGGAGGACAACAGCTGCACGATTGTCAATGTCTCATGGCAACAGAGGGACGGGTGAAAACGAATGTGAACACGGGTCTTATGTTACATGTACGTCTGGGCTGCATGTGTGTGTGTGTGTGTGTGTGTGTGTGTGTGTGTGTGTGTGTGTGTGTGTGTGTGTGTGTTGATGGCGATCATTCCTCTTCTCGGCGTCATGTGGAGCGACGGTTGTCGTCTGAGGAGAGATTTGTTTGCCAAGAGAGGAAGAGACAGACAGACAGAGACAGAGACAGAGACAGAGATAGAGATAGTAGACAGAGATAGAAGACAGAGAGAGTTAGGGAGACAGTGAGATATAGAGAGGGAGACAGTGAGAGTTAGAGAGAGACAGTGAGAGATATAAGCAGACAGTGAGAGATAAAGACAGTGAGAGATGGAGACAGTGAGAGAGACAGTGAGAGAGAGAGAGAGAGAGTGTGTGAGAGTGTGTGTGAGAGAGACAGTGAGAGAGAGTGAGAGAGAGAGTTAGAGAGTGAAACAGTGAGAGATAAGGACAGTGAGAGATGGAGACAGTGAGAGCGACAGGGAGAGATAGATTGGAGATACAGAGAGATATAGTGAGAGATAGTTAGAGACAGCTTCAGAGAGAGACAGAGAGGTGAGTGTCCATCGTGAAAAGCCAGTCAGCAGCAGGTCATGATCGATGACGATGTCTGTGCTATCTGGCTGAATGCAATACCCACGACGACGACATTAAAACTCTGCGCATACATTTACGAACATTTCCAGCAATCAACAACAAGGTCGTTCACATAATTTTGTAAACACATGAGTATACGACTTCACATGCGCCAGCAACATATAATATCAGGCCTATATTGCATGGAGCAGAATAATACATTTAGCAACATAACAGTAGATCGGATCAAATGGAGAATGTAATTATCGGTAGCATAATTCATTATTCAGCGCAACGTTTTAGAAACCTTTAATCGGAGCGATATCTTTTACCATGTAAGAAAAACCACTTAGCTCGAATGGATGTTTTCTATAAATTATTCTGTCTGTTGTGTGACCGCTAAAACATAAGGGCTCACTCGTCAGTGTATGTCTCAAAGTGCGACTGAATTCATGTGGTGCAGATTAGTTGTCTAATTGTTGCGGTGTGTGTTTGTGTGCATGTGTGTTTGTGGGCGTGTGTGCTTGGGTTTGTGTGCGTGTTTGTGTGGCTGTATGTGTGGCTGTATGTGTGTATGTAGTGTGCGTGTGTGCGTGCGTGCATGCGCGCTTGCATGTGTGTGTGTGAGGGGGTTGTATTTCAACGCCGTTAAGACATTCTAAAAGTTCGTATAGAAAACTCTGTTGCAGTTTTCATGAGCGGTCAAGTGATATTCCAATAAGCATTCACTGTGTGTTTTCCGAATGCACGATCTTCATAAGATGATTGGTTTGCTGATGTCAGGCCCATCATTGAGGAGTGTAGATCAAATTCGATGATGATAGCGAGAGTTGCACGTGACTGTTAAAGTTGTCAGTTACCACAAACATACAGCACATATTCTGTATTGATTTGCTGCCAGAGGAACAAATTGATACTTTGCAGCATCTGCTGTCAATTATCACAAGTCCTACAAACTTGCATCATAGTCTTATGAAATTACCTCATGGTCTTTATAAAACCCTACCTCACAGCCTCGCGACCTTACCACATAGTCCTATAACTATGTCTCACAGTCTTATAGTCTCATGACCATTCCTCAACCTATTGGTCGCAATTGAACGGCGAAAGTAGGAAGTATAGGCCTAAACCGCGGTGTTGGTGTTCCTGTGTGGTTGACCGCCATTTTTTAAACAGGCAACCGGAAGCAAGCCAGTGATCTTTCAGCGCTTAATTCTTCAACAGATATAACCTTTCCGAACAAACAAATACATGTAGCCACTTTCAGAATGCCGATCGCTGGTCTGCAGTCTGTCCCTGTCCCTGTCTCTGTGTCTGCATGGGCACTTGGTGTCCTTCTATATATTATAACCCCAGTTGGGGTCCTCTGTAGGCCTATAGGAACGTTGCTTGTCAGGAAATACTGTTTCTTTATGTGCGATTACAGGATTCAGAGTCAGCCAGAGAATACGTGACCAATAACACTACTTTGAGGCGGATCAAGCCAGAGTCGCAATTTCATCAAATTATGTCAGGGCATATATATATAATTATATATATACATGTATGTATAATTATATGTATACAAATATACAAGCTATCGCCGGCCAATACCGAACGGACCGCACGTTCACAGGCGCCGACACACACACACACACACACGCAAGCGCACACACACACACACACGCAAGCACACACACACACACACACACGTGTAAGCGCACACACACACACACGTGTAAGCGCACAGACATATAAACACACGTAGAGACGAATCGCTAAAAACCAACAGATTTTGACTGCTGTGCTTGAACGACGTCAATATTTGCCGTTCGCTAAACGCGTCACCGTCGACGATGGTGGGGGAGCGTGGGCTACGGTGGCGGAGACGGGGCCACGGTGGGGGAGACGGGGGCTACGGCGGCTGCGGGTGACTTCTGACTCGTGTCCAGCCGAGTCCGTTGTGTTTCTGTTGCCAAGCGGACAGTCAGACACGAACATTTGCCATCGATCTTCCGGGGGCTCGGCGGCCGTCCCCGCCACGGCCGTCCCCACCACGGCCGTCCCCACCACCGTCGCCTGTTCGTCGTGGCTTCAGCATACTCAAGTGTATGTCACCGGCCAGAAATCATTCCGGCTGCAAAGCTCCTCCATATTAGACGACGCTGTCTCCATTATACGGACATACAAGTGCACGGTTCCGCTTTCCATAACGCTGACTTGATTATCGTTTGACTCACGACATGCAGTCAGAATATTCGGACCCATAGACAATTCTAAAGCATCGGGTTGATACCGGTTACACACATCATAATATTATTATGGCGTTAGAACTTGTAATTGATTTAAATTGCAAGTTAATCCGGATTGTTCAAGTTTAGTGCGCTGAAATTTTCGCCATTCTTTACTCTAGATTTAGTGCCACTATATTTTAAACTACTAATTATAATGTGACATATGAAGCAATAGTGACATATATATAGATCGGTTGTGTTTTAACATTTATGGTTGGATATAATAAAGTGCATTGATTTGATTTCTGAACGACCTGATCAGCCGCAGCCTGACTCTTGCGGGCGTCCCCAATATCGTAGAGCCTACCGGATAAAATAATAATAATAATGATAATAATAATAATAATTAGTAATATTATTATTAACAACACGTGTGCTAACTCGTATATCCATCTGACCACCTTGATACCTGGAGCAGACGGTGAAATGGCATCCACCAAGAAGATAGCAAAATATGCAGGAATCTCCAGTGTACACAATTTCATTCCAGTGGCACCTGAGACCCTGAGTAATGCACAGGGCCGGAAGTTTTTATCAGAACTAGGGCGGCGGTTGACCATCCATAGTGTCAGGAGACCCGCAGGAGACAGCACACCTCTTTCAGCGTCTTTCTGTTTGTACACAACGTTTTAATGTTGTTTCTTTTAGATCTACCTTTGCACAATCGACCAGTGACGATGATCGTTAACTCCAGAACAACATAGCTTTTAGCATTGTTTTTGAAACATGATGGAACATATACATGTATATACCTCGGGCGAAAAATAATAATAATAACAATTGTAAGAACCTTGTCGGCGTTTGACCATTATTTCTGGGAACCGCAGGAGACAGCACGCTTGTGCAAGCGCCTTTCACTTTGCACGCACGCATGCAGAGTTCGTTCAATGCCGTTGCACTTCGAGGCACGTTTGCACAATTGACCGATGAAGATGTCCGTTAACTCCAGAACAACAAAGCACTTAGCATTGTTTTTAAAGCCTGAGGGATTTTTTTTGCCTCGGGCGAACGAAATTAATGATCATGATGATCTTATTATTATTATTTTTTACCCGAGGTAGTCATAGTTATTATTATTGTTATTATTATTATTATTATTATTATTATTATTATTATTATTATTATTATTATTATTATTATTATTATTTTTATTATTATTATTATTATCATTATTATTATTATTATTATTATTATTATT
Source organism: Lumbricus terrestris (assembly GCA_949752735.1). Taxonomy (NCBI): domain Eukaryota; kingdom Metazoa; phylum Annelida; class Clitellata; order Crassiclitellata; family Lumbricidae; genus Lumbricus; species Lumbricus terrestris. Next base: position 23,041,986 of record OX457045.1, on the reverse strand, counting down.
ATTATTATTAAAGGACCATTGTATGCTGTTGTTATTATTGTTTTTATTATTATTATCAAAATTATTATTATTATTAGAATTATTATTATTAGTATTAGTACTATTAGTGGTAGTAGTAGTAGTAGTAGTAGTAGTAGTAGAAGTTAAGTATCCTAGTAGTAATAATAGTAGCAGTAACAGTGGCAGTAGTAGTAGTAGTAGTAGTAGTAGTAGCAGTAGCAGCAGTAGCAGTAGCAGTAATAGTAGTATGTTTACCACCATAAGTAGCTTATAATACCGTAACAATAAACGATAATTATCTCAGTGGTGTTGATAGTTTCCCTCTTTGTCTCCACTTCCCATCATCATCAGCAGCAGCATCATCACTATCATCATCGTTATCATCATCATTATCATCATCGTATGCATCATCATCATCGTATGCATCATCATCGCCGTCGCCGTCGTCGTCGTCATCATCATCATCATCATCATCATCATCATCATCATCATCATCATCATCATCATCATTACCAGTCAGTTGTTATAATGGTCGGGATGAGGCAGTGCTCAGTCCATGCGTTGACACTATACATGCTGTAGATTCCTCTTCTCTCCGTCATCGATGCATCAAACATCAATGGAACGAGCGACACATCAGTCGACCTCATCTTATTCCATGCTGATGAAACAACCGATGGGTCGTCGTCGTCATTGTTCGACGCTCATCACGGTCATGCAGTTGACTGCCAGGGTATGCATTACACAATTCCCCGTTGACGTCTCTTATCATCACTCCATCTTCCTCTATCTTTGCCTTTTGTCTAAATTCCATCCGTTCCGTTTCAGTGCGCGTCGACGGTAAATGCCATTAGTCGTTGTATTTCCGGATACTGCGTTTGCGGAACCATTGTCTGAACAAAATTTGCAGAATACATAGACGCTGAGCACAACAGTCGCATTAGAATTCATCAATGAATGGGTCGTATATACAATCGACAGCAATAATAATATTACTCTCGATATTAAATTTTTTGGTCGCTTGTTAAACGATGCGAAAAATTGTAGAGACGGTTTCAGACAAAAATCTGTTTCAATATGTAAGTGCAATGGTTAATCGCACGCATTCCCAGTTTCTCTCACATCTCGATTTATGTGACTGTCACTGGTTTCCTCTTTCTGGTTGTATCAGTGGCGTAAACAAGGGGCTTCGGGGGTTAACCCCTCCATTGGCATAGGGAAAAGTTTTTTAAAGGTTATTTATCCACTTGAATAAGAAAAACAAAACAATTGCTTATAGTAACAATTGTTTTTCTTACTTTATTGCCTTTGTTACTTTATTCCCTTTTTATTTACTGTAATACTGTTGGGTTGGTGTCAGAAAGGGCATCCGGCCAGGTCATAAACCCCCCACCCCCTAATAAATTCCTGGCTACGCCACTGGGTTGCATACCCAGTTTAAAGTTATCTTTCTCATCTGTAGTCTGTAGACGCCTATACCTGCATGCTTCTAACCCTGAAGTACTTCTGTGAATCTAATTCTTGGCCTCTAGATTGTCTTTACATTTTTTTCTTCCTCGGGTGATTGCCAAATTCAAAGCTTTCACCTGCACTGACCCTTCATTCTGGAATGACCTCTGCATGGTTCTTAAGTTTGCTACGGTTCTGACTGGAGGTTCTGATGCATCTCCCGTCTTTTATTCGGGATCCCTTACACTGGGAGCTCGCTGAGCATTTGCGAGTGAATGACTTGCCCAAGGTCCTTATACGCGGCGACATGAGGTGGATTCTAACCTGCAGCCCTCCGACTGCAAGGCAACGAACATACCCAATACACCACCGCGCTCCATATATGCCATTGCCTTCATAAATAGCGACGCAGCAATAATGTCTACCATAATTTATGATATTTAGGCCTATTTCATATATGCCACTTAAGATAAGGGAATCAGATGCTAATCGTTTTGTAATTTTAAAACCATAATAATATATTATTATTATTCAAGTAAAAGGACAATCAAATGCTGAAGAAATGCGTCTAAATACTTAATAAACGCATGCATATATATATATATATATATATATATATATATATATATATATATATATATATATATATATATATTTGCATGCGTGACACTGAAGCCGTCGTTAGTTCAGCGGACCGGAATTATATTTTAAAAAAGCGTCACAGCATGGAACTTGGGAAAGCGCTGAGTTCTAACCATGCAGCGCTACCTGTTTAGCAAAAAATACAGGAATACATATAATATTATTTAGTAAGCTTATGCATGGACGGTCGTACCTGTGTACGACACGTACGCGACTCTTTGGCATTATAGGTCTACAGTCGTTCGTGATTTACAGTCATCAACTGCAAATAATACACACACCATAGAATAAGTTAATCGGTTTCAGTGACTCATCCATCAGTTATTTTGCGTGCTCTAAAACTGTTGTGTTAAATGCCTATTAAACTCTTGTCTAAAGCATTGACGAGGAGGAACTCTTTCTCTTTCTTTAAGATCATCGGGCCGGGGGTTAAGCACTATCTTGCTCCCTGATGTACGCCTAATAGTCCATATAATGTGAAATCACATAGCCTACAGCACATAAACGCTTTTTAAAGAGTCGCTATATTAAGCGTTTGCATGGACCAGCATGGTTACATAGACCATTAGACCTGTATACATGATAAAGCCTCTGACAATCTACTATATTAAATGCATTTAAAATTTGTAGTCCGACAGCTATGTTATAGTTCAGAAAGTAGGCTTATAATTATGTTGCATCGACATTATGCCATATATATGGGCTGCTTGGCAAAGACTATACACTATAATAATACAGTAGCCTATATTAATAACCCCTTCGCAACGTTGCTGGCATCGATTATTTTATCATCCAGCAATTGACTGATGAGTCATTCTCCAAAAAGCGTGTGATCAGTTGTCCATTGTTCTTCAGTCTTGTCCAGTGTTTAATCTTGAACGTCTCTGCATGGGAGGAGAAGTTTTCCCCAGGAATGAACCCCCAGGAAAAAACGCGGTGTAGCCTACATACCACCACCCCAAGTGAATGCCCAGCCAAAATGGACTTTTCTTTCCCCTCCCCTCAAAGCAGAGGTACCGTACTAGATTAAACACTGAGTCTTGTCCATTGTAGAAAACTACTTAATTGAGCACTGGGCCGTAAGGCTTCCGACGGTGATTCGTAGATAAACCTAATGTTAACTTATACGGACGTATACGGTTTATACTCTCTAGCAAAATACACTAAGTGTTTATATTGCGTTGCATTGTGTTCGAGATTTGCAAAGAGCCTTTAGTAGGATGAAGCGTTGAGTGGTGCCTCCAGTGTGCAAGGCCTCGCGTGAAGGGAAGCAAGGTTTTGAGAAGAGAGAAGAAAGAAGAGAATTGTATAGAATTGTACAGCAAACAGAAAGCGCAATATTAAAGCGCTATTATAGGTCTAGCTAAGCAGCAACCGCTTAGCGGTCATTACATCGCTTAACAGCCACGTAGCTTAACAGCAGAGCCCTGCGCCGGCCGCGCCACGCCGCCGCCGCCGACATTTCGTGGGCGCCGCCGCCGCCGATTTTTTTGGGTCGGCGCGCCGACGCCGCCGCCGCCGAAAATTTGTCGGCGCGCCGCCGATGGCACCTTGATTCCTTTATTTCTTTTTGTTGCATTTTTCAACTCTTGCATGATTTCTTGAAAAAGTTGTTGCGTCAGTGCAAATTAATTATAATCTTTTTTCTCATCTACTTCGATTATTCATGGCAACATCGTTTTTGCGTCAATGCCATGAAACCTATGATGCTGCCTATTCTTTCTGACTTTTGGAACAGTGCTCTTAACGTTTAAACTTTGTGGATTTTGTGATTCGATTTGAATTATGGCAGCAACGAAGGTAAAAATAACTCCAGGTAGGCCTAAGCGAATTGCTATGCCGTGTGTGCGCGTTTTTGCCTGATAGCTAGTCCGACCGTATGCTAAGATGGAACAGACCGTCTGCCCTCTAGTATTAGGTTACACGTTACTATTACGTTACAAAGAGGTGGCGATCTCCAATTTTATGTAGGCGATTGGTCGCGTCTGCAGGCTTCTGATTCTCCATTGCCGGTGTCCAGTTACTACCTAATTCCTATTTTTCTCACCAGTATCAAACTCCCACGCTGTACGTGACCTATGCAAACATTTTATTGATTAATTAAGCTTTCGAATATTAATAGGCCTGTCTATATGCAAAATGGAGCATGATAGGTAATTGCCCAAGGATCCTATTTAGTCAACAATTTGAGAAACATCTCACAAGTCGGATCAGATTAGGAAAATAGAAACACTTTCCTCATAAAAGAAGAGTAACTTATTGGGATTTGGCTTGCATAGATCGAAAGATTTGTGCATAGCAATTAGGCTTAACGAAGATGCTAAGAGTTTCGCGTGGAAGTCGATCGGATTATTGGACGACAAATCAGGAAAGTTGGTGAATTCTGATCAATTTTACTACTCAGTGAGCTTTGACAAAGAAAAATTTAAAAACTGAAACTCTACTCTCATCTGTTGACAAGCTTGCATGACTTTGTATTCATTCACGATAGCTCCCACTTTGCGACAAACATTTCTACGCAAACACAGTATGTATGTATTGTATGTATTGTATGCATGCGTGTATGTTTTTGTGTGTATGCATGTATGTATGTATGCATGCATAGATGTATGTATGTTTGTATGTATGCATAGATGTAAAAAACGATGGAAACGGAATAAAAAACGGTAAAAAACGTCGTTTTTTTCGAATAAATAAAAAACGACAAAAAAACGATAAAAAACGGAAATGGTAAATAATTTGACTTTGCTACATCTAAAACCACATTTTAACCTTGAAAACATTGATTAGGAACCTACTTCACGCAGGCAATCTCTTAAATGATGATGTTAAACGATGAAATAATGACTTTAGTTAGCTGAATCATTGAGAGTTGGCGGAAAACATAAGGAATATCAGAAAAAATTAAAATTAAGAAGAATAATAACAGAAAGTAAGTGAATAAATAAAGTTAAAGAAAACATAAAAAACGATAAAAAACGATGGGAAAAATAAAAAACGAAAAAAACGACGTTTTTTGGGAGAGAATAAAAAACGAAAAAAACGTTTTTTACAACTATGTATGTATGTATGCATGTATGCGTGTATGTATGTATGTATGTATGTATGTATGTATGTATGTATGTATGTATGTATGTATGTATGTATGTATGTATGTATGTATGTAGGCTATGTATGCATGTCCGCATGCACGCAGCTATACAATTTCAGCAGGTCGCGTCAAGAAAATGGACCTCAAGAATTTGTGACGGGTCGAAGCGCAGGTCAACAGTAAAATAGGCATGCAGCGCCGCCACTGTGCAAACAGTCCTTTAACTTCTATTAGTAGGTCACGTAAGTGGGAGGCCTGGATTTGAAAACGTTGTCAAGTAACTTGTAAATCAAGCCTTTGTGGAATTTTGTAATTAAACGTCTATTCTGAGAATATTATTGTGTCTCATGAATATTAATATAAGACCAGATAATTGCCAAAAATAATTGCTGAGCACGCAAATTTTTATAACATAGGTTTCTTTTGTAAAAAAAATAAGTATGCGACCCTGGAGCACTAATTCCACGACGCCGCGCCGCCGACGCCGACATTTTGAGGACGCCGCCGCCGCCGATTTTTGTCTGTCGGCGCGCCACCGCCGCCGACCAAAAATGACCGGTGCGCCGCCGCCGACACTGTCAAGTCGGCGCAGAGCTTTACTTAACAGTAGTCGGTCAGCATTCGCTCGCTTCCATCACAGTCTGGTGTCGGCCCCCATTGTGGTCTTTGCTCTTTGTGGAGCAGGACCGGCGACTATGAAAGAACTTGGAAACTGCGAGTTAATCACGAAAGGTCTTTGTGCTCTTCGGTCGGAGTGCATGTGTGTGTGTGTGCGTGCGTGTGTGTGCGTGTGGGTGTGTGCGTGCATGTGTGTGTTTCAACACAAAGACTTCAACGATTATCCCCAATTATCGTTGATCCTACTTGCATGCATCCAGAGGCGCTGCAACGATTAGACGACAATAACAGTAGCGGCGCCAGGGGCTGAGGGGAGCTAAGCCCCCCCCCCTTAAAAAGGCCATCCGATTGTTCACATGTAAAAATGAAATATGCCCATGATTAGCCCCTCTCCCAAACTGAAACATAATAATGCATTTCGACATTTCGACCAAATGACTAAAAAAAGGTCGTCAGAAATTTTGGCGAAAGTTTAACTTTGAATATGCAAAAACAATTGCGCTATACGTGTTTAGTAGGAAATTTCTTCATTTTACATTTTCTACGAGTTGTGCTGCTTATGTTGAGACATTGGCGTTTGGAATGATGGACGGACGAAGCAAAAGAAGGCAACCTCCTCATAAGGAATGGGTGTATGATTTAACAGACTGGTTCGGAACATCACTACTAGAGCTGAGCTTCATCGCACTGGAAAGGCAGCAGTGGAAGAAAATGGTGAAAATGGCGTCAGACTCCTGCGAGCGATGAACCCACGATTCAGATGATACTTATATTGAGGCGCCAAACTCAGACATCAATGGTATTTTTTCTGCTAAATTATCCCCGTGACCCTGGCCATTGCCATTGCCTACTGACCTGACGCGATCGACCTTCTGAAACTGGAGGCTATAGGGCCTATTACCTGAGGCCAACGCTGCAGATAGGCTGATCGAGAGTCGAATTAAGCATGACACTGCTCGAGATGTCAGAACAGATAGACTGAATGAAACAGTGATGTGGGATTGAGATGTTAATTTAAGAGTTTCGCATTTCAGAACAAAGTTAAACGCTGTGTTAGGTTGGACTTAATAGAATGTAGACCTGTAAGAATTCTGAACACAGAATCCGATTATTAGAGGTTTCAGGTTTTTGCCAATAATATGTCTTTAGCTTGCTGCTTGGGTGGGGGAGGTAGATGTGACTTAATAGACCCTACTGAACGGGAGATTTAAGTTGCATTTTCTTTAAGATTCAGAAGTTTTATATCTCTTCGAACTAGATGGATAGCACAGTCAGTTACATAGGCACTTTATGTAGCGCCTTCGTTTAGAGTTTAGACCTGCCTTTTAACAGCGTAACCTTAATGATGTTACAATACGAATTCGTTAGAAACAATAAATATTAGCACAAGACATCAAACTCAAAGCTCGATGATTACAGTAGGCTACTGAAATGGAGAAGTTCATCATTATATTAGTTAGGACTTCGAATTAATCATTAAATCCACTCTGTCAGATGCGCAGTTGGTACATTGCTGCTCATAAATAATAATTGTTAATATCGTAATTGGACAATCTGTATTATCTGTTGATGGGGCCTATAATTATTTGGAGAGGGTGGATAGTAAAATTATACAACGAGAGAAAAGAGAGTGGGAGGAGATATACCGACACCTGGCGAACTCAATGCTCAACTCTTTCTCGGCCGACTTTCACCAGGTGTCGCCTCTGTCTTCATTTTTAGCCAAAAGCGGAAGAACCGTTAAGCTCCTCCGTCTGCCCCCCGGCCCAACCCACCCATTCTCAATAATATTAGGCAATTTAGGCGCAATATCCATTTTACAATTAAGGTATGCTACAAAACAGAAATTAGGTCGACCACCGCCCCGCTCCTCACTTGTTCCTCCCACCACTGTCCTTCTCTTTTCTAATTTAATTGGCAAACGCTAAACTGTAGCCTACGCGTTTCGTGATGTTAGCGATCGTAAATATATTCTCGACTTTGCTCTTTTTTTCAACGAATTGAACAGATCATTGGTCCTTCCCCATCGCTGCTCGTTTTAATTCATGAAAACCTCAAAACTTAATATCCTTGTACTTTATTCGGCGCATGTAGGCCTAATGATGTAACAGACGCTGAGATGTAATTCGAATTTCGATATAGGGCCTACCACGCTTTGAATCTATACCGGTATGACTGGAAAGATAATTTATCAGTGTAGAGTACCAGGTATATTGATGGGTCACGGGTGTATAAATAACTTGTGTCAAGTTGTGACACTAATTTCTACCATTTCACTCAACTCCTAATTTAAATAACGTCTTCAATTACTCATCAGTAGGAATACGTCGATGTATTGAGCCTATAGGCCTCTAGTCAATTAATGTTTATGTCGTGTGTTCCATTGTGCGTGGAATTGGAAGTGGAGTAACAGAGTATGCCTACCTCCCATGGCAGTCTCGGGTACCGGTATATTAACCATCACTCAGGCATCAAAGGAGGTCCAGTAATTTCGACTCTCAGAGAGTGACCAGGAGTTGGCCTGCCGCCTACGCCACGGCCTTGAGCGCAACGATTTCTGGTCCTCAGAGAGGTTTGAAAATAACAGTTACAAGTAGCCTACAACCTCGCCACATGTAGGCCTATGTGTATATATACGCATGCATATATGCACCTGTTTTGGCGCATCTTCAAGATCTACTCAGAAGCGCTTCCGACTACAGCGCGGACGCTGAATCGGAGTTTCACGCCGAAGCGCTACATGTAGAGCAATTATTGCGTGTGAAGAACTTGCTCAAGGTCCCTACGACTCTACGAGGCGTCTTGAGGTGGATTCGAACCTGCAACTGTCCGGCTGCAATGAAACGACCATACCCGTTACACCATCGCGAGTTTTTCGCGACTCACATAATTTATGTGGACAAGATCAGTGGAAGCCTATATATGCGCCTTGAACTTTGTATTACATATGCTAGTTTGGAGATGAACTCAATCAGAACAGATAGGTTAGGCTACGGCTCGGTGCACGCTTCAGAAAGGAGCACGTCTCAAATGCAGCTTACACGTATAGGCCAATTGCACGACTGAAAATATAGGCCTACCTAGCTGACCGAGTTAGTGCTTTCGAAGATTCAGCACAAATTCTACTAGGCCCTAGCTAGAGATGACGACATATATAGCAAGATGCCGAGGTCAGCTGGAAGGAATACAGAACAAACGATCGAGTCTATACTGGAGGAGTTTAGGCCGGAACAGCGTCTGTTGGAGGTGGTGAAGAGAAGGAAGCTGAACTACTTTGGACACATGATCAGAGCGGACAATCTACCGGCCTTCATATGTCAGGGCTATGTGGATGGAAAAAGAGCCAGAGGAAGATCGAGAAGATGCTGGATGGACGATGCTGATGAATGGATGGGGCTGTCGATGGCGGATTGCATCAGGAGAGCAAGGACAGACAGGGAGGAAACTGACGTCGTTGGCTCTGGTCTCCGATCCGCAGCAATGAGGATGGTGATGACTATTAGCTGTCAAATGCTATTTTTGAAGGAATGTTATTTATTCGCGAACGTGTGTTACAATATCGAACTTTCTTAAGCTTATAAACTCCAAAAAACGATACGATCCCCAAACTTATGATCGCACACGGTTTTAATCTGCGTGGTTTTAAGCTTCGTGGTTTCGTGCACGCGGTTTTGATCCGATACCATACTCAACCATAATACATACAAGGTATCAAAACCCTTCAATGCGCTAGCAACCCAAATGTCTATTCCGGTCTGATTGTGGACCTATCCAATGGATCAGATTTGATTTGCTTCTAAGATAGTCGATTGATCTTCGTAAAATGGAATTTACAACATGCCTACGAATCTAGCACACATCACCATGGGTGGCATCAAACAGCCGAATATACTTTATGGATCAAATAAAACATCACTCAGAACAAACGAAATAGCCAGAAGGCAAAAGGTGAGCACAGTTTAGAGAAATTACGGACAAGCAGGACAACGCTAAGTCTTATTGCATATCATAAACTGGCTGACTGAACGAACATTAATCAACTTCACAATCATGGCAGTGGTGGCGCTATTATAGGTCATATTTGCTCCTGACCTTCCTTACGACCTGGCAAAAATTATTTTGAATCTTTTACATCGTCTTTACATTCAATTACAATCAATTTCATCGGCATGCCAAACAACTTTCATGACACTGACTCGACCTATATATACTGAAGTCGTACGGTATAGCCGGCTCCGTGATTGCAACATGGGTTGTTGTTATAGCATGCGTCTTCACAAGAAAGCGCACTTGTTTACATGAAATCACATTAAATTGTAACTAAACATTTCTAGAGCGCAGCTACCTGTATCACTGATGCCACCAACACCACCATCACTATCATCAGCAAGCAAGCATTCATGTCAATTAAACTATGAAACGTTCATCGAAAGTGCAAAAAAAAACACTGAGGCGAGTGACTGACAGCAATAGACAAAACAACCCTTAAAGGTCTTAGTCTAAAAAAGATTTTGGAGACAATGCATAGTAAGCTGTATTTCAGTTAGGAGACTTGCCCAAAATATGTTTACAATTGTATACAGTTCCAAAGCACCTACTGTGAATTGATTGCATTATGAAGTTTTATCTATTCCTTCACAGTCGTAAGAGGCTGCCAAAATCAATTAAGTTTGATAGCTATAGATCTTAATGCGCTAAAACTCAAAACAACTGCTTCCACATTTTTAAAACTACTTTCGAGTTATGCTCTATTCTAATAATTCAGGAAGCATATGATGTCTTCAGAGTCTCAATTCAGCCTAACCTCAGCGATTTTCACCCATCCTACGACTTCTTAAAACTCAAAACAACTGCTTCCATATTTCGTAAACTACTTTCGAGTTATGCTCTATTCTAATAATTCAGGAAGCATATGATGTCTTCAGAGTCTCAATTAAGCCTAACCTCAGCGATTTTCACCCATTCTACGACTTCTTAAAACTCAAAACAACTGCTTCCATATTTCGTAAACTACTTTCGAGTTATGCTCTATTCTAATAATTCAGGAAGTAGGCCTATATATGATGTCTTCAGAGTCTCAATTAAGCCTAACCTCATCGATTCTCACCCATTCCACGACTTCTTAAAACTCAAAACAACTGCTTCCACATTTTGTAAAAAACTTTTGAACTCTGCCATTCTCTTCTTCCCCGTCCTCCGTGGTAAATTCTTTCCAATCGGATGACAATGAGCCTTTTAAACTATTCTTAACTGCACAAAAAATGCTTTCAAAGCTGCTCAGATTCGTTTTGAACCAGTGTTCAAAGTGTAGAAAAAGAAGTACCTGGACGCCAGGGGCGGATCCAGGGTGCAATCCGGCCATGACCCCCCCATTTAAAAAGTGCATGGAACGACGAGGTCCCTGCCCTATTTGGTTTCAGGCCATCGTGTATTATTATTGCTTGTGATGACTGATGACTAAAAAAGGGTCATCAGTTATTTTGGCAGTATATTTCCAGACATTTCGACAAAACGACTAAAAAAGTCATCAGATTTTTCTGGCAAAGATTACCGAAAATTGTGGCCATCCTTCGAAAATTTCTGTATCCGCCCCTGCTGGAAGCTCATCACTTCACCAGGATCTGCAATCATCTGCTGTCCAAATAAGTGGCAGAACGACATTGAGATTTATAAATAAGTGCCTGGATGCCGTCCATGACCGCCCAGCCACACTTAGAACTGTCCTTTTGTGTAGAACTGCACGTCAAAAAGCCTTGGTCGAAAGCATGAGTTACAAAAAAGGCAAAATGGTTAAAGCAGATCAAAATGTCATGGTAAAAATGTCAAAGTCAAACCCTGCCATAAAACAGCTCAGCATCACAACCTTAGGCCTAAAAACAGACCGATGAAAAAATAGAAAGCTCTTCCATACCCGTGCTCTCACAAAACTTTGTTCACATCAATAAGAACTATAATCATAATTATGATCTTTGAAAGAGAAACTGTCACATCAGAATTCCGACGCAAACTCCACTTCTCTCCATGCAGTTCACAAACCCCATCAGAAGAACCAGTTCACTGACTCCATTGCAATCCATCACATTGATTCATAAACGAGCAAAAGAACTGCTTTCACCATCAGAGGAATAATCTGGATAGGAGTGCCACCATCAACCAGCTTATAAATCTGCTAGTAGACAAGTTCCGAGCCCCAGGGTCGATACGGTTTGACGCTCTGGTTCGACATGTTCGAGTTGTAGTGAAAGCCGTTCGGTGAGAGCATTGCAACGGAATTGACGCCGAGGAACTGGCTGTGAACAGACGGAAGACCGGACAGCATCGGTGCCGCCATCTGACCCGTAGACGTCGAACTGATCTGTGTTCCCATGGAAGCACCAGACGACTGTATCCGCATGACAGCCATTCCACCGTTGTTATGGTTACCACCATCGCCTGTCTGCGGGTGATTCCCTCGACCGGAGGAGGGATCCATGTAGTTGGAAAGAGAGGACGAGTGGGCTGCTGCCGCTGCCAGCTGTTCCGCTTGACTAGGATGCTGCTGGACCATGGCGGGTCCACCACCACCACTGCCGTACTGGTTGTGGTTTGGGCCGGTGGCGGCTGTGGCCAGGTGGTGGTGGTGACCCCATGCAGAGTTCTGTATGGATGCCCGGGCCGCTGCTTCGCGCTGGGTACAGTAGCACTGGAGATGGCTCATCAACCGAAGCCGCAGCGGATCCTGGATGTCCATTCCCTCAACGCTGATCAGGTAGCGAGCCACTTCGGCGGCACACTCACGGAATCCCACCGTTCGGTAATCGAGTGCAAGAACCGCTGTATCCAGGTTGTATCCACTGACACCTGTAACATTTAAACATAGAGATAGTCCACGTTAGCTACATCGGTAAGAGAGCTGGCGGCCGCGCGTCTGTAAAAGACAGCGTGCGGGTCGCGGTTCGCTTCCCGAGGTGGCTATTTCAGAGATTCAAAATCTCGGGCTAGCACGGTCCGTCCATGGGGACCTAAATGGCGTGGCGTCCATTCAAACGGGCGAGCGGTGGTGAAGGATCTCACCCTCAGGGCCGAGGCCATAAGACAGCCGCTATATAAAAATCCGATTACATTTACATTTACATACATGTAGTCACCATAGAATTGAGCTGCTGTAAAGACATATCGATGTCCAGCTATTACTATTCATTCATTCAATTCATGGGATTTATATGGCATCAGTTCAAGATTACCTCTCATCAGCACTCCTATCCAATAACATCAAAGCTCAGTTAAGGAGAATAGACTTAACGTTTTAGTGCAACATTATCACATCTATAGGTGCTATAGACATAGTACCACTGGGAAGACATTCCAGATTGCAGGGTCAAAAACAGAGAAGGCAGAGCGCTACAGAAGACTGCAACTTATCAGCTGTTACAAACAGGGACTAAATGGACAGTGCCAATTATCTGGTCATTTACCCTTGTATTGCACACATTTATCCCTCTGCTTTAGCCTCTATTGACTGCAGTGTTGGCACTTTGATCTCTGAAATTAGTCCAACAAAGTGGCCATTTGCTGCAAGTTGGAAGCACACACACAAGCCAAGTTTTGGAGCCCAGTTTGCCAACAGTCATTTAGTCAACTAAGAAAGTTGTTGAAGCAGCCTGATCAAGTTCAGTTTCAAGCATTGAACTCCAAAGGTCAGATCAGAAGACAGGCTGCACTGTGGATGGTATACAGTGGAACAATCAGACAAAAAAATAATAATGATGGTGATGATGAAAATAACAGTAGTTACTAATGTTAAATGATAAATTATTAAATGCAGATTAACAGAGCTAAATAAAATACTAAATGATAAGAAGGAGGAGATGGAACAGGACTTTCAAAAGTATTGTTTCATCATCATCATCCAACTACTTGCTCATCAAATCCTTCTAATCAATCCCCTCACCCACAATCCATATGCATTTCCACCCTACCCACCAAATAGCACCAAAGCTCCGACCCTACACAATTTGTAAGCAATAACACAGCTGACAATGTGAAAATGAAGATCACTTAATAAAACTGAGTCAAGTCTTGGGGTCTAGCATATCACTAAATGATAAGGAGATTGGACAAGAATTTCAAAGTACTGTTTTAAGGTTTTCAGAGGTTATTTCCCATTACTAATTATTTGTATATTTGTTTAACCAAGAAAAACGATCCCAGTTGAAAGCCATGGTTAGTGGCAGAAGCAGGATGGTTTCCTATGCCAACAAACAACAAACACTATAGCACTGTTGGAAGTCTGCCCTTGACTACATTATTATTATCACGACTTCAAAGGCAAGGGCACCTGTTGCAGAGTGTTGCATGCTTTCCGACAACTCAAAGATCTTTCAGCCTTTGAACTGTGCAAGGCAAATATATCTCTCCCCTTGTCACAAGAAATTATCTCGTCCCACCCCTTCTAACCTTTACAAGGAACTTCATAAGATAAAACACACTTGCAGCTATATATCAGCACAGAGATCTAAGTTATTATGACAACTGTACTTTTTACAGGACTGTGCATATCTATAGCAGGCTTGCAAATATTATGATGACTTTAAAAGTAACAAAAAGTCAAGTCGCAGATGACTTCACACTCAACAGGTGATATGGGTTTGTCAATAACATATTTTTCACAACCTGTTATTATCAAAAATCATTTGGCTTATACATGTAGAACTATTTGTTCAGCTAGGAACGAGATAGCCTATACTCAGGGCTGAAAGTGGTTTGAAAAGTTGCCGGGTCTGACTTTCGCTGACGAGCCGACACCTTTGACCATAAACTTTTTTACGACGGTTTTTGGTCATTCATTTGGTCAAAATTTGACAGAATCATAATATTTTTACCTATTTTTGGTCGCTGACGACCTTTTATTAGTCATTCACCGAAAATTTGTGAAACCTCTGAACCTCTGCAAATTTCACTAAATAATTTTCGTCCTTCGCGTAGATTTCTTGAGTTTCATATGCGTTCATGTGTTAAACATGCGACCCAACTGAGACTCGGCGACAGCGGGTCACAAAACTACATGTAAGGTCGGAGACCTGAACGGACCTGGCTCACTTTCAGCCATGGATATACTCAAGAGATGAAAATTATAGATTGTTGGCAAATGAAAATGCTGCAATTCTCATTACCGCCTGTGAGGCTATTATAAGAATCTGTTCAGGCATTCAAATACACACTACATGCATCCATACATGGCTCATTACTATGGGATGCAAGAGACTTAGGATCACTTTCTCAGCATATGCTCCACCGGATGCAAGCAGCTAAACTGCCGAATGTTTCTGTTTACAGTTCCTACGGATCAGAGGCAACTACAAAAATACACATTAAGAGTACACCAGGAAAACCAAACATTCAGGCTCTTAAATTAAGTCCAAGAAGATTAATTCAAGAAACTCAATTTTGGTCTTATAATTAGGACCTTTTAAAACAGTTTGTGTCCTGAACAATGGCAGCTGTTTGCATGTACAAGTTACCTTTTGCATGTAAAGACTTCAAATGGTCGACTGTCATTTGTAATATCTCGGCTTTCTCCAACTTAGCAGAGTCCTACAAAGATCAAGACTTGAAGTTTTATAACAATATACATTTTTTAGATTTTTTGAAGCTTTTTAATGAAGATGTTACTCATCAAGACATGAATACAATTATACATCAAACATTACAAGACACTTTTCAGTAATATTGATATCCCACGGTTGCCTCTTGAACTTACTTGCTACATACAAATTAGTACATGAGTACCGGTAAGAGTTGATGATGTTAATAATTAGGATAAATGCACAGGAAACACGATCCACAGATGGGCAACACTCAAGTCTCTATTCTTCTCTTTCCTCACCATGGAATGAAGGAAATGTTACCGCCCATCATATTTCTATACATGCATATAATCATGAATCATCGTTATCAGCAAGAAATAAAATGTTATTTTTTTTTTATTTCGCGTTTTCTTCCCCCCCCTTCCAACACAAAAAGCTATACACCAAGCAAGGTTTTCTGACAAATTTTCTATTTTTTCCTGTGTTTTCCTAATCATACTTCTATTTGATATTTTTTCAAAAGATCCCATATGGAATATCCTTGTAAAAGTTGCGACAATCCTAACAAATTGATATTTTCACTTTTAGCACAACTTTGTCGCAAAATAATTGTCACCAGCCCATGCAACTAAAATCATCATATAAAACCATAAAATTATCTGCAGGCCTATGCACCATTATCAGTTCTTTATTTTTCTCTGACAATCGTAGGCAAGTCGAATTTATTAAGAAAAATAACTTTGTTTGCCTGTAAATATTAATTCAAAAGTGTAATTTTCTAGCATGCTTTAACCCCCCATGCTGGCATTCTGGAACAGATATCTAGCACGAAGTTGACATCTTGTAATTAAACACAATAATTTATTTGGACTTCTTCTTGAATTCTTATACATGCATAATCTCCTATTACTTACTAACTTTTCTTTGTACACTGGTAAAAATTCCAGAAGCTGGAACAAAAGACTTTGAATCAAGAAGCACCATCGTGTTCTTAATGCTTTGTCTTGTAATGTCCTTGGCATCATGGAGATCAACCAAAATGACATGAAGATATTTGAAGGCAATGGCATTTCAGACATTGCGGAAACAATTACATACAAATAATTACATATAGAACTACACCTAGATACAGATAGATGTAAACGGACAAAATGGTATACACACATTGATTCAGACAGATACACAAATATATATTGATGGAGATGGACAAACAAGACAGACAGATAGACATAAACAGATCCTGTTTGTGAGGTGAACTTGTAGCGGTATGGCCGCGTTACGGCGCCATATAAATTGTCATTATTATTATCATTATTATTATCATTATTTATTTTTTTATTTTATTTTTTTTGCCCCGAGGTATACAGGATCCCTCAGGGACTGAATTATTATTATTATTGTTATTATTATTATTATTATTATTATCATCATTATTATTATTAATTTATTATCATCATTATTATCCATAGCGACATGAAGGGATACAAACACAGGCGACATATTTTTATATTATATGGACAACATTGGACAATGAGTGTATCGACCTGTTTTTCAAAGGCTGCTGGAACGAGTCGTCTTAGTTCGGTTAAACTGTTGTTGATGCGATCTCGTCTTCGTTTTTCTATCACCTAAACAAACCAGAATACATCAGAGTTAACTATATACAGTTGAACTTAAATAAACAGCAACAGTCGACTACTGACCTCTATAATGTACACCTAGACCTCTGTAAACTACTGACCCCTCAACACAGAAGAGTCAATCACAAATATTGCTGTTGAAGGGAAACATAAATTGCCTTTATGCACAGATGTCTCGACTCTGATGCTGTTAGAGACGACTATAGCATTATGAGTTATGGCAGAAGTCCGGAATTATGCTTCCTTGCTGAGATTTCAACCACCACCCCAACCACAACCAAAGCACAAAACCGCTATGCTGTTCGCCCCAAAGCCATAGGTGCAATCACGTCCTAAAAGTTGGGGGGACCAAATGAATCACATCCTAAAAGTTGGGGGGACCATAATGATAAGGTCAATGGGACCACTCAAAAGTTGTGGGGGACGCGTCCCGTGGGTCCCATAGGGTGGTTGCACCTATGCCCAAAGCTATACCCATAACCAAATGTGCAACACCCAAGAGTCGCATTTGCTATAAGCAGATACCAAAGTGCAATATTTATTATAATCATATCGTATACGTTATTATGATTTTCTAACCAAGAGGATGACTGATTGCTAATCATGTACACATGTATATGCATGAAGACTCAAAAAACAAGAAGCGTGAACAAAGGCCAACCTCGCTGCTGTGCAAAGAAGACTTTTTATATAGCACCTTTAAGCACCTCCGAAAGCGTTGAAGCGCATCTCTTAACTTATCTCAAAGAGCGAGACTTGAGATAAGCTGAAAGTGTTTTTTGAACCGTCTCCCCTGGTAAACGTCAGCTTAAGTAGCAAGAGATTGTTTCATGTGAATGGAATATAGTAGGCTATACCTTGAAGTACCTCTGAAAGGCGTTGAAGCACATCTCTAGCTGCATGGTGAGATTTGAGATAAGCTGAAAATGTCCAGGGCACAAGAAACTCATGCTGTGCGTGACCTGTCACAAGCAGAATTGAAGAAGAGAGCAACCCCCACCCCGCCCCTTCAGCTAGCAGATTGAGGAGGCTAAGAGGTTGTTGGGAGAGGCAGCCAGGGATGTGAAGTGTTAAGAGACTTCATTTTTATTATCCTCTGCACAGGAGGGCAGGTGGCATGATGCCCTCTGGCTCCAGGTCTAATCTTCCCACTAAGGGGAAGGCAAAGATTTGAGTACCAAACAGTCAGCTTATAATGGCTTATTTATTACCCAGCCAGACATGCAATATAAGCCATCCCATTCATCACTTGAGTTGACTTAACCGTCATCTACATATATACACACTTAATTATAAAATAATCAGAAAGTCCTGCCATTCATTTAAAGTTCTGTAATAAATTATCTTATTTGATAAATGAAAGACTCTGAAACCAATTGTAAGTGCCAGTACTCTCAAGGTCTTGCAGATTATGTGAATTCTTTGGGGAAAATGTTAATAAATGTTCATGAGAACATTATAATAATAGCCTAAATGTAAAAAGGCAACGTAATGATTATATAACTTATAATTACAATTAAAATGTCACTGAATACCCGGGACCTGTTTCTATTTTTTGCTTTAACTGTTTTGGTGGACAATAAAAATTGTTTATTGTGCATTTGATTGTATAACATACTTAGTAAAGTCAAGTGATCAAAATTGTTAAATCTCAATTGAATTTTATAAAGTTCCCAACAACAGATGAGAGACCTGTTTAACCTGAAATCAGACAATATCTTGAACCCTGTTGCATAATATCGTTCATCCAAATTGCAAGAGCACTTCACAAGCATTTGGAATGATAAACAATAAACGATAAACAATAAACAATAATTATATTGAGAAGCAGGGCATTTAAAAAGAAAAGCAAGAAAAAAATATGCAAAACGATGATACCATCATTCATTCATATGTCTGATGAATGTTTAGTAATTCAAGGATATGACATGTGTATACAATTCCAAAACAACTATAGACACTTATAATTATATATATATATATATATACACATAATTATATATATAGACATAGGGTTATATATATAAATAGACATAACTATATAGACACATAATTATACACCTACTCCTCGTCTTCGTTTTCTGTCTGAACGATGGCAACTCTGTGATGGAGAGCTGAAAAGAATCAGACCAACAGTTCTTATACAACATGCAGCTGCATGCATCCAGTGTGTTTGTCTGCATGCATGTATGTCTGTTTGTATGTGTGCACGTGTGTGTAAATGTGTGAGTGTGTCTGTGTGTGTGTGCATGTGTGTGTAAGTGTGTGTCTGCAGTGTGTCTCTGTGTGTGTGACTGTGTGTCTGCGTGTGTGTGTGTGTGTGTGTGTGTGGTTGTGCATGTGTGTATGCGTGCAAGTGTGCTCACTGAGAGTGCAATCCTATATATATATATATATGCATGGAATGTGTCTGCATGGTCAAGGTCTCTACATGTATATATATATATACTCATCCAGATTCCAGAGGGTCTTAACCTCGTGTTCGAGAACCTTGGCAGTGCCAGTCTCAAATGCCGAGAAAGGAGGAGGGTGACACTAATCATCCTAAGTTCTTGATAGGATGCAGAATCATGCAGTGTCCTCAAAAAGCAACAAGCTAATGCCCTGTAAAACATGTTTTTAAGCACATGTAGTATACAAGAGGCGTGCAGCTATATATAGGGGCATGACTTGGACATGATATGCATGCATGCAAGAGAAGGAAAGATTGCATGAGAGAGAAGTGCATACATGTGAGAGGAGTGCATGTGAGAGAAGGAGTGCATGTGAGAGAAGAGAGCATGTGAGAGGAGTAGTGCATGTGAGAGAAGTATATAGGCCTATATAGTGCATGTGAGAGGAGTACCTGCGAGAGGAGTGCATGTGAGAGAACGCACTTGAGAGAAGGAGTGCATGTGAGAGGCATTTGAGAGGAGTGCATGTAAGCGAATGAGTGCATGTTATAAGAGAAGAAATGCACGTGAGAGGAGTGCATGTGAGAGAAGAAGCGCATGTGAGAAGAGTGCACATGAAAGGCATTTGAGAGGAATGTATGTAAGAGTGCATGCATGTAAGAGAAGGAGTGCATGTGAGAGAATGAGTTCATGTGAGACGTTCTTCACACACATGAATTTAAAGACGTTTGCTTTTGTAAGGTTCTACATGCATGCATGTGAGTGAGAGGAGAACATCTTCATATTGTCATGCATGTGCAGCAGACGTCTTATGCAGACAATGCATTTGAGTTAAACTTAGAACTTCATCCATTTCAATTAGCCTATAACCAGCATGTATTGAATTGCATCCGATCGCAAACAATAGGGTGTCATTAACTGCTGCTTGCTTTAGTTGCTTAGTAGTAGCTGCTTACCCGGCTTTAATGAGATCCCTTTCATCGTAGAAGACCTCCGTGTCACTATCACTGACGCTGCGCTTCATGCTCTATTGATCCTCTGTTGTCTATCGATCCGAATACGAGGACGCGTTTTAGCAGACGCTTCTCTGTAGACGTAACTAACGCCGTCTACTTACTGACGCACACACATACACACACACACACTCCAGGCGATCGACTGTAAGTACCAAGGTCTTCGAGGTCTGTTCTCTCACGGACCGCCCGCCACAGTATACGTCCACATCCGGAACTTAGTCAGCGATAAGAGGTCTACTTTCCAGCGTCGAATACCACAGCGGATATGTTGTTGGAGTAGAGAGGGAGCGATTAAATCAGACGCACGGCTTCCTTCCTTCCTTCCTTCCGGACTCGTTCCAAATCAACATCCGACCAACGTTGTTCTCACGATCGCCAGATAACTCCGCTTTAAAGAACCGTGAGAACCGACGACCAGACTATCAGCG